>MU751292.1:15787-31242 GCA_026770625.1 Nicotiana glauca
GAGGCAAAAATCACGTGCTCACAATGGTGATGATACGGAACTCAAAATAAGAAGAAAAATTCTTACACCCACCCGCGTAAACCCGCAACCCGCCCTGCCCCGCATAAGTTTTTATGAAAAATATTTCAACCCGCCATGCACCCGCCCCGCCCCGCCCCGCATAGTCCTAAACCTACACTGCCCCAAACCCGTACCGTCCCGTTTGCCATCCCTATTTTTACGTTACTTATTGATACCTTCCATGTTTTCGTATGTAAAAGTACGTCGTAAGTTAACTGATCTAAGCTCGAAAATGAAATCATCATTAAAGGCATATAAAATGAGTTAATCATGTTACCTTGGAGATATTTAAGATCATGAACAATAAGTACCAAGAGGGTTGAAATCATTAGAAGCTAAATGAATTGAAAAAAATAAGTTTTGTCGAAATTGACAAGTTGGGAATGATATAAAATGCTTTTTTGGGATGAGACTACGGTGATTAACATGATACAAAGGTTATTTTATGAGTTATTTTAGTCTTATGATGGTCGTCTGTTATGTTTTTAAGTCAAGCGAGTTGTGGAATAACAAAAGTCGATGTTTTTAGTTTCTAACACATTACACCATTCATTAATACGATATTGAAGTAGAGAGATACTTATGTTTTCATGAGACTGCATATGCAGCCCCTATGTGGACCACTTAGGTGGTTGACGACCCTTGAACATTTTAAAGTGGTTGGAAGGCTCATTTTTTGTCATTTTCGACCAAGGACAGTTCCCAAACTCTTTCAACACCTCTCTAACAGTTCTCTAAGGTTCCAAGGCGAATCCAATGTGGCTTTACCTAAACCTAACCTCAAAAGTTAGCCTAAGTGAAGAAAAGAGTATCTATGGTGTTGTGATGTCATTAAGTGTGCTTGTAAGCTAAAGCTTTGGTTTGAGTTTGTTCTGATTATTTAAGGTCAGTATAACACCATATTACGTGTGCTTAAGCTTATCTATGTATTAGTTAAGTTATTTGGATGAAGAACTAGAAGAGAGCATTTGAAGTGGTATAAGATGTTGTTGTCTCTTATTGGACTATTTTCGACTTGTATATATGATATCAAATTGCTTGAGATCGTGGGGAATAATTTTGTTATAAAATGACAACGCCTCCGTTCTCCAGGCGGGCTCTTGACTTCAACAACAACTTAAAATGATAATGCCTCCGTTCTCTAGGCGGGCTCCTGACTTCAATAACAACTTAAAATGACAATGCCTCCGTTCTTCGGGCGGGCTCCCGACTTCAATAACAACTTAAAATGACAACGCCTCTATTCTCCAGGCGGGCTCCTGACTTCAACAACAACTTAAAATGATAACGCCTCCATTCTCCAGGAGGGCTCCTGACTTCAATAACAACTTAAAATGATAACGCCTCCGTTCTTCGGCCGGGCTCCCGACTTCAATAACAACTTAAAATGACAACGCTTCCGTTCTCCAGGAGGGCTACTGACTTCAACAACAACTTAAAATGATAATGCCTCCATTTTTCGGGCGGGCTCCCGACTTCAATAACAACGTAAAATGACAACGCCTCCATTTTTCGGGCGGGCTCCCGACTTCAATAACAACTTAAAATGACAACGCCTCCGCTTTCCAGGCGGGCTCCTGACTTTAATAACAACTTAAAACGACAATGCATCCGTTCTTCAGGCGGGCTTCTGACTTCAATAACAACTCAGAATGATAACACCTCTGTTCTCCAGGCGGGCTCCTGACTTCAATAACAACTTAAAAGGATAACGCCTCCGTTCTTCGGGTGGGCTCCCGACTTCAACAACAACTTAAAATGATAATGCCTTCGTTCTCCAGGCGGGCTCCTGACTTCAATAACAACTTAAAATGATAATGCCTCCGTTCTTCGGGTGGGCTCCCGACTTCAATATCAACTTAAAATGACAATGCCTCCGTTCTCCAGGCGGGCTCCTGGCCTCAACAAACTTAAAATGTAACGCCTCCGTTATTCGGGCGGGTTCCCAACTTCAACAACAACTGTATTCTATTGACATTGTTTTCCCTTGCCTCTTGCACCATTTCCCTTTGAAACTTGACATATCTTCCTTCAAAACTGTGAATTATCTTCCTTCAAAACCGCTTTCCTTAAAACTGTGTTGCCTTCCTTCGAAACTACTTTCCTTAAAACTTGTATTAACCTCCTTCGAAAACTAACTTCTTCAAAACTTATGCTGTCTTGTTCCCCCTTAAAACCTGAATTGACTTCTCTGTTCTTCAGATGGGTACCCAACTTCAAGAAAATTTTCAAAAATGAAAGAAAGTTTTTTTCCCCAGTTTGATAATCTTCCTTGTAGCATGTCTTTCTGCCATCAATAACATTTCCTGCCCCTGTTTCGAATCAAAGAAAACTTTGTTAGTTTACAGTGTGGTGTGTGATTGTGGTACTCCTGCTGGGGATGGCTTTCCCTTTTCCCTTTTCATGCTTTGTATTGTCCGACCATCTTGAAACTTGGCCGATAACTTCCGACCTTCTTGACGATTCCTTAATTACAAACTTCTCAACTGTTTTTTTCCACTTTCACTCCATACTTTCCACGAAATCTTATACCGATCCATCATTTGATCTTCCGACAACGTCTTTTATGTCCCATCACATTATCTTTGGCTTGTCCTATCCATATTTCACCGTGCACCATATTGGAAACTGTTAGTAAGCTCTAAAAATCCTTCTCATTTGTCAAAACAAACTACTATCAAAAATCTTAACCAAAAGAAATGAAAAATGATGACTTCAAAAGATAGAAAGATAAAAGAAAAATCTTTCTGAACAAATGTTTGAGGAGAAGAGAAAGAAGAGAACTTATCTGAATGGTATAACCGATCCCAATGATCATGTCGTGCATTTTGGATTAATCAACCCAGTCTATCAATTTTCTGATGGCCTTGCCTTGCATTTCAAAGGTTCTACAACCCAACCCTTTTTTTCGAATCAACATCTTCATTCTGCTTGATGCCTCGACGGATCCTTTCCGTCAAACTTATCTCGTTTGTCCCCTTTTTAACTCCTTATCGCCTCATAGTGCTCTTCGAGGGGTTTTCACTAATAAGGCTCTCTCATTTCTCTCAACTCCTGTCGCCTTATGGTGCATGTGAAGGTTTTCACCGATAAGACTCTCTCATTTCATTTCTCTCAACTTCCATCGCCTTATGGTGCCTGTGAATGTTTTCACCGATAAGACTCTCTCATTTCATTTCTCTCAACTTCCATCGCATTATGGTGCCTGTGAAGGTTTTCACCAATAAGACTCTCTCATTTTTATTACTTTTCTGTTGGGGATCAGAATGTTATTTTCCTTGCTTCTATTTGCCTGACTTGTCACTTCTCAGAGACTGATCGGAAGGTCTTTCTTTGGACATCAATATGGGTTCTTGTGGATGGTTAAAAGAAGATGGTATCAAAAAGCTCGAAACAATTTTGATGGGTAAAAATTACAACTCTTGGAATCAAATTTCTTTCCCAAAATTACAAACACAACTTCTGCCCCAGTTTTCCTTGCTTGGGGATCTTTTGATTTTTGTTTCACTATGACCGAGCCGTGAAGCTGCCTACGTATCCTCTTTGAGGAATCAGGTCAAACGTAGTTCATCCAATTCCTTTGTTTTTTGTGACTTTTTTTTTGTTTTTTGTTATTATTTTCTTTTCTCTTTTTTTTTTCTTTTTCAATTTCATTAGTGATCCCAAAAGAGGGGTATGAAAGAGTAAATAAGACTCAAAAAGGGGAAACAAAGGTTAAAGTGTTTGGATAGTAGAAAAAATTGCCTCCGTCATTTTATTCTCTGATACAATGCCAAATACAAACAAACAGCAATTACAACCAAAGAAATCATACATAATATCTCTTGACTGCGTCAGAATTGATAGCCATGTCTATACATCTTCCTTCAATATCTATCAAACATAAAGCGCCATTGGACAACACTCTGGTCAAAATAGACGGCCCTTGCCAATTCGGGGCGAACTTGCCCTTTGCTTCGGCCTGATGTAGAAGGATTCGTTTCAACACTTGTTGCCCCACTTCAAACTTCCTGGGACGCACCTTCTTATTGTATGCTCTTGCCATCCTCTTTTGATACAATTGGCCATGACACACCGCTGTCAATCTTTTTTCATCACTTAAGCTCAACTGCTCCAAGCGGGTTTTGACCACTCATCATCATCAATCTCAGCCTCACCAACAATTCGAAAAGACGGAATTTTGACTTCTGCCGGAATCACTGCTTCAGTTCCGTATACCAACAAATAAGGAGTTGCACCTATTGAAGTACGAACAGTAGTGCGATAACCCAACAATGCAAATTGTAACTTTTCATGCCATTGTCTAGACCCTTATACCATTTTCCTCAATATCTTCTTTATATTCTTATTGGCTGCCTCAACTGCTCCATTCACTTTGGGACAATATGGGGTGGAATTATGGAGTAATCTTAAACTGTTGACATACTTCTTTCATCAAATTGTTGTTAAGATTAGCACCATTATCCGTGATGACCACCTTTGGGATCCCAAATCTACAGATGATATGGGAATGAACAAAATCCACCACTGCTTTCTTGGTTACTGATTTGAAAGTTTTAGCTTCAACCCACTTGGTGAAATAGTCGATGGCTACCAGAATGAACCTATGACCGTTGGAAGCTGCCAACTCGATAGGTCCAATGACATCCATGCCCCATGCAACAAAGGGCCATGGTGCTGACATAGTGTGTAATTCTGTCGGTGGGAATGAATCAAATCTCCGTGTATCTGACACTGATGACACTTACGCACAAAACTGATAAAATCTCGCTCCATGGTGAGCCAATAATACCCTGCTCGGAGAATCTTCTTTGCCAACACATACCCGCTCATATGTGGTCCACAAACTCCGGAATGCACCTCTAACATAACTGTCGTGGCCTGACTAGCATCTATGCATCTTAGCAATCCTAAGTCTGGTTTTCTTTTGTACAGCACTCCTCCACTGAGGAAAAATCCATTTGCCAACCGTCGAATGGCTCTCCTTTGATCTCCTGTGGCCTGCAACGGGTATATCCCCATCCTGAGGTACTACTTGACATCGTGGAACTACGGTTCGCCATCTAGTTCTTCCTCGATCATGTTACAATAACCATGCTGATCACGAACCTGAATATGCAACAGATCCACATGAATTCTATCTGGATGGTACAACATTGATGCTAAGGTGGCCAAAACATCGACAACCTTATTATGAACTCTTGGGATGTGACTAAACTCTACTGATCGAAACCGTTGACACAGATCATGCAAACATTGTCTATACAGTATGAGTTTCAAATCCCGTGTTTCCCATTCTACTTGAATCTGATGTACCAGGAGGTCCGAGTCTCCCAAGACCAGAATGTCCTGGACATCCATGTTCGCGGCTAACCATAAACCCAAAATGCATGCTTCATATTCAGCCATGTTGTTGGTATAATAAAACCAAAACTGGGCCGTAACAGGATAATGATGCCTTGTTTCAAAAATAAGCATTGCTCCTATTCCAACTCTCTTCATATTTGCAGCTCCATCAAAGAAAAGTTTCCATCCTGGTTCTTCAGTCAATTCCAACTCATCGATATGCATCATTTCTTCATCAGGAAAATATGTTCTCAATGGCTCATATTCTTTATCGACCGGATTCTCGGCCAAGTGATCGACCAATGCTTGGGCTTTCATTGCCGTCCTCGTCACATAGACGATATCGAATTCCGTGAGTAATATTTTCCACTTCGCCAATCTCCCTGTGGGCATAGGCTTTTGAAAAATATACTTCAACGAATCCAAGCGTGAAATGAGGTAAGTAGTATAGGATGACAGATAATGCTTCAGCTTCTGTGCTACCCAAGTTAGGGCACAACATGTCCTCTCAAGGTAAGTGTACTTAACCTCATAAACCGTGAACTTCTTGCTGAGATAATAGATGGCCTGTTCCTTCCTGCCGGTGATGTCATGATGCCATAGTACACAGCCAAACGAGTTTTCCAGAACCGTTAGATAAAGAATCAGAGGTCTCCCTAGTTCAGGTGGAACCAACATAGGTGGGTTTGACAAATACTCCTTTATCTTATCAAACGCCTCTTGGCACTCTTCAGTCCATTTGACTGCAGCGTCCCTCTTCAACAACCTGAAAATAGGCTCACACGTCGATGTGAGTTGAGCAATAAACCTGCTGATGTAGTTCAACCTTCCCAGAAGACTCATCACGTCGGTCTTGTTTTTCGGAGGCGGCAGTTCTTGGATGGCCTTGATTTTTTACGGATCCAACTCAATGCTTCGCTGACTGACTATGAATCCCAATAGTTTTCTTGATGGAACACCGAATGCGTACTTGGCAGGGTTAATCTTGAGGTCGTATCTACGAAGCCTATGGAATAACTTCATCAAATCCCCGACGTGATCGGCCTGATGTTTTGATTTTATGATCATGTCATCAACGTATACCTCAATTTCTTTGTGTATCATATCATGAAACACAGCAGTCATTGCCCTCATGTAAGTTGCCCGAGCGTTCTTCAAACCAAATGGCATCACTCGGTAGCAGTAAGTTCCCCACGGCGTGATAAAAGCCATCTTCTCTGCATCTCCCTCATCCATCAGAATCTGATAATAACCAGCATAGAAATCCACGAAAGACCCAATCTCTCGCTTTGCACAGTTGTCAATTAAGATATGGATATTGGGTAGTGGGAAGTTATCCTTTGGGCTTGCTTTGTTGAGATTGCGATAGTCAACGCATACTCTGATCTTCCCATCCTTCTTCGGCACCGGCACAACGTTGGCCAACCATTCTGGATATCGAGTGACCCGAATAACCTTTGCGTCTAATTACTTATTTATTTCTTCCTTAATCTTCACACTCATATCAGTTTTGAATTTTCTCAATTTTTGTTTGACGGGAGGAAATGCTGAATCAGTGGGTAATTGATGAACCATTAAATCAGTGCTTAGACCCGGCATGTCATCGTATGACCATGCAAAAATATCTTTAAACTCAATAAGTGTTTTGATTAATTCTTCACTGATGCCGGTTCGAGATAGATGCTTATTTTGGTTTCTCTGAGGTTATCTACGTCTCCTAGATTGATGACTTCCGTATTATTTAGATTGGGTATGGGATTTTCTTCGAAGTGACTCAATTCTTTACTAATTTCTTCGAAGGCTTCATCTTCGTCGTATTCTGGTTCATTCTCATCATTTCTTATTTCTCGCATTATTGTTTTGGAACCAAATTGATTTTCTAGACTGGGTTGAGGATTCCTCATGCATGCCATATCATTAAGATCAGTGGAAAGAAAGCTGTACAGAAAAGAAAAAGGAAAAATAAAATAAAATATCAGAAATAATGAGGAATAGAAATTTCATTCATTGAAAAAGTACAAGATACCAGGGTTTGCACACTTCAAAAACAAACTTGAAAAATAAAACTGGATTACAACTCTGAAATAATACCAAACAAACTTTGAAGGAAAATCAAAGCAAACTACCAAGACTCCTTTCGGGTGGGGAGAGGAGTAGCCTTCCAATTATTTAGTTTTGTCCTTGGCCCTACAAATTGCACTTCAGCGTGACTAGGACCTTCTCCATATTCTATCATGTTCACATTAGTGAATAGATTCTCGAACCTTTTTAACAACTCCTCATCAGGTTTGACCATAGGACCAGAAATCATCGTTGCTGGACGTCTTCTTGTTCCAGACTTGATAAAAGATCCGGAGAGGCGTGGGACTGGCTTTGGAAGGACCCATGCCTTCTTCTTCATCTTCCTAGCTTGTCGGATGTCTGCCGCTGTAGTTTTAAACCCCAAACCGAAGGTTCCCAAATTTTTCGGTAAGGACACTAGCTGTACGATACCTTGCAGAGATGCACCCAAACCTTTACCGGGCACAAAGCCGTTTCCCAACATTTCACAGGCTACCATGACATATGCGGAGGTTACCTTGGTATTTGGAATGTATTCCCCCTTCGGAATTTTCTCGACCGATACTGCATCACAAACTTGGTATACCCATGGCCCGACGCCATCCTTTACTTCAATAAAGGGCATAACGGTGTCGTGCTGGGAGTGCAGATTGTCTTCACCATGGACCACGATCTCTTGCCGGTCCCACTCAAACTTGACCATCTAGTGCAGGGTAGACGGAACCGCCTTTGCAGCATGAATCCAAGGTCATCGTAACAGAAGGTTGTAGGAGACTACCATATCCAACACTTGGAATTCCATGGTAAATTCCACAGGCCCGATCGTCAACTCCAACACTATATCACCGACCGATTCTTTACCCCCTCCGTCGAACCCCCGAACACAAACGTTGTTCTTGCGTACCCTGTTGACATCTACTTTCAATTTGTCCAATGTAGAGAGAGGAAAGATGTTTTCACTGGATCCGTTGTCAATCAAAACCCGGGTAACCACAGATTCCTCGCATTTTACCGTAAGATAGAGGGCTCTGTTGTGTTAGGTGCCTTCTTCAGGTAGCTCATCATCAGCGAAGGCAACCCTATTTACCTCGAATATCCTATTTGCAATCTTTTCCATGTGATTGACGGAGATCTTATCAGGTACATGGGACTCATTCAGAATTTTCATCAAGGCCTGTCGATGTTCATCAGAATGGATAAGCAATGACAGTAAAGAGATTTGAGCTGGCGTTTTCTTGAGCTGCTCTATGATGGAATAATCATACAACTTCATTTTCTTTAAAAACTCTTCTGCTTCTTCTTCGGTCACGGGTTTATTTACTGTTGCTGGGTTGGCCTTCTTAATTCTGCGGGAGCGAAACATCTCCCTGAGCGGGTTAACCCTTAGGCCTTGCAAACTTCCTCTTTGACCTCTTTTCCCTTATAGGTCACCATCACTCGATCATAGTTCCATGGGATGGCTTAGTTGTCAACCATCGGCAACTAAACTGTTGGCTTAATGATGACGGGATCGATGTGAGCACCTTCTACAATCAGGATGGGTTTGTTTGTTGCTCCCGGCACAACCACCTTTGCTTATCCTCGTTTTACCAATACCTTGCCTATGGACCCCTCCACTATCACTGGTTTACTGTGCACCTCCTTCTCATTGATTAACGGATTATCGTTAATCGGCCCCTTTACCTGCCTGCTTTCACTTGACACTACAAGAAAAAGCCTTATTTACGACCAACTTTTAGGGACGAGTAAATAATCTCGTCGCTAATAATATATGTATTGGGACGAGATTATATTGCGGTCCTTAATGCTTTATTTTTTTGCGACGGTAATAAATCTGGTCCCTAAACAAAATAGTAGCTGGTCCCAAATTATAATTGAGAGGCAAAAGTGTGAGAGAGTCCCGCCAAACCTTATACTAAAATATTAAAAAATTATTTTTTCTAAATATTAGGCGCCAAAACTAAAAAGTAAAAGGTTTTAACAAAATTAAACCAAAACAGAGTCCCGCTATTCTCAAAACAAAATAGAGTCCCGCTAGAATCCTCTGCCCTAATCTCCCGTCAAGCTAGCGTTAGAGCCGGTCTCGCTCGTCTGGTCGTGTGCAAGCGAAATTGATCAACTGATCTGATCATCTGCCCTAGTTTCCATCTCCTCCTTTGAGAATCCAAGGTATGCCTCCTCTTTCAAGATATTGGAATTTTGATATACCATTCTGAACTTGTTGTGGCTAGATCTATGCCCTCCTAGTGCGTGATGAGTTGCAAAGCTTTTTTCGCAAGTGTTATACTTGTATTTTTCAGGTGGCGTAGCAATAGGTGAATTTTGGTCATTGACTGCTGTAACTGGAATAACAGCATCTTGTACTGAACCCAAAAACCTCAATTTCACCTTCTTTCTTCTCTTCTTGTTCTCGTTGATCATCATCGATTCGGAAATATGATAGGATAATTCCTCATGAACTTCAGTTTTAGACGTAATAGAATTGATGTTCGTTATTTCTATTTCTTCTGGAATGCTCTTTTTCTTCTTCTTCTTCTTCTTCTTCTTCTTCTTCTTCTTCTTCTTCTTCTTCTTCTTCTTCTTCTTCCATCAATTTGCTAGATTGAAGCTTAATTGGAAAGTGTCTGAAAGCGTTTGGCTTATTGTGTTTAAATATGTTGTTTCAATCTGTACTTATCTGTTGGGTTTTGAATTGACTACTTGCATTAAATTTCATCGTCGAGTGATTAGCATGATTCATCGATATTTATCATGTTCAAACTTAGAGTTCATGTGCCTGGTTAGTCTAAAAGGAAGAAAACCATTAGTATCTGGCATAATCTAACTGAATTCTAAGTTTTGAAAACTAATTATTCCAAGGTATGCCTCCTTTGAGAATCGTCTCGTTTCGAAAGCAAATTATTCCATGATGTCACGACCCCAAACCCCGGTCGTGATGGCGCCCAACACCTTGTTAGGCAAGCCCGACCTTTAGAACATTCTCATCCCAAGTTTACAAAGCTCCTTATCAGTTATTAATTTTGAAAACACCGAATAAGGAAAATCTCAGTCTGATAGTAATAATAACTGTGCGGAAACCGCAATAATATCCAAAATAGCCCATATCAGATCTGGCGTCACGAGTCAAAGCCTCTAGATACTACAGAGAAACATCCTATAAATATGAAAGTCTAGATGTGGAAGTAAAGAAGATAAGAGGAGAAATCGGATCCTGCGGACGCCAAACAGCTACCTCGATGACTCCGACATATGAACTAGGCAGCAGCAACAAACTCAGCTATGCCTCCTGGATCGCTGTATCTGCACACAAGGTGCAGGGAGTAAAGTGAGTACTCCAACTCAGTGAGTAATAAAAATAAATAACGACTGAAAGCATAAAATCCCATAAAGGCACAAATGACGCTATTTCAAGCAGTAAAATCAATTATACAATAAATTCGTGGAGTAACAGATAAATCTCTTTGAAAACAGTGAAGATAATTAATTCCAACAAGTAAAGATTAACCAGAAACTCGCCCCTCGGGCTTAATATCGATTCCTTAGCACAATATCAGCCCCACGGGCTCACTCCCAACTCACCATCACACAACATCAGCCTCTCGGGCTCACTTCCAACTCACCATCACACAACATCAGCCTCTCGGGCTCACTCCCAACTCACCATCACACAACATCAGCCTCTCGGGCTCACTCCCAACTCACCTAGGTACCCTGCGCTCACTGGGGGTGTGTACAGACTCTAGAGGGGCTCCTACAGCCCAAGCGCAATATCAATAGGCCTTAAAGCCTTCACACATCACACTCGAGGCCTGAAAGCCTCCTCACATAACTCAACATATCCTCACATATGGCCCTCGGCCTCAATCAGTCCAGAAAATAATCATAAGCCCCTTGGGCATCAGTAAAACAATGGTGCTCAGCTCAAACAACATTATAAATATCATTTAAATCTCAAGTTGAGTATAAATGTAGCTGAGTTCATGAAATAGTATAATTCAATTGGACTGAGTTCAAATAATATTTCAATTAGTGAGGAAAATAGTGATGTAAATCCACAAAAGATTTCAAGTAATTGGCACGAAGCCCAAATATGGCAATAAGCCCAAATCATGGTGAAAAACAGTAAATCTTTATCAAATACGCGGTAAAATATCAACTGGGATGGACCAAGTCGCAATCCCCAATAGTAAATGACCCCGCGCTAGTCATACAACGCGTGTCTCATCTCAACATAGCAGTATGTTGTGCAATTCGGGGTTTCAAACCCTCAGGGCATCATTTAAAATCATTACTCACCTCAAGACGGTCAAAGTCTAGCTTGCTATGCCCTTGCCTCTCAAATTAGCCTCCTCGTGCGTAGAATCTGGCCAAAACCACAACGAATAATTTATGATAAGCTAATGGGACATAACCCAATTGAAAGAAGTCGAAAAACACCCAAAAATACGAAGTTGGCAAAACCCGAGCCCCGGGCCCACGTCTCAAAAAATTATGAAATTTACATTTTCGGAATCCTCGTCTCACCACGAGTCCGTATATACCAAGAACTCCCAAATCGGACCACAAATGGCCCCTCAAACCCCAAATTTATGATTTTTTACTTCAAGCCCTAATTTCTTATAATTTAGCCATAATCTCATGAATTTCAAGGATGATTCTTCAATAAAATCATGTATTTAACTCATAAAACTTACCTCCAATCGATTCCCAGTCGAAACCCTTTTAATCCCTCGCCAAAAGCTCCCAAGATGCCCAAAAATGGTGAAAGAAATGAATTAGTTCGCGGATGAAATGTCCTTAAACATTCTGTCCAGACTTGGAATTCCTTCATCGCGTTCGCGACAACACCCACGCGAATGCGAAGACCAAACTTTTAAAAATCCAAAATACTCTACGCGAACGCGGCACCTCCATCGCGAACGCGATGGTCCACTTCCCAGACCTACGCGAACGCGATGCTCTTCACGCAAACGTGATCAATTAAATCCCATAGCTTCGCAAACGCGACTTCCCTTTCGTGAACGTGAAGGCTAATTTTCCAGTCCTCCAAATTACTCTACGCGTTCGCGTTACACCTCACGCGAACGCGATGAACAAAGTTTCTGCAACACTTCAGCAGAAAATCTGCTATCTCCCAAAAACCAAAATAGTCCGTTTGATCACCCGAAATCACCCCGAGGCACCCGGGACCTTAACCAAAAACACCAACCTACTCCAAAACATCATACGAACTTGTTCCAATCGTCAAAACACGTCCATCAACACAAAAATCATCAAATCGCGACGGATTCAAGCCTAAGTTAAACTAAAAAATTCAAAATTCTCATTCAATCAAAAATCCAACCAAACGACGTCCGAATGACCTGAAAATTTGCAGACATATCCAAAATCACCTAACAAAGTTATTGCAACTCTCGAAATTCCATTCCGACCCTCGGGTCAAAATCTCACCTATCAACCGGAATTCGCCAAAATTCAAACTTCGCCAATTCAAGCCTAATTCTACACCGGGCCTCCAAATTCAATTCCGATCGCACTCTTAAGTCACAAATCATCTCCCGAAGCTAACCGAACCACCGAAAATCAATTCCGAGCCCTCTAACTCACAAGTCAACATTCGGTTGACTTTTCTAACTAATCCTTTATTAAAGAGACTAATTGTCCCATTTCCTACCAAACTCAATCCGAATTGACCCAAATTCACCAAGTACATATACTGAAACATGAATAAGCATATAACGGGGAAAACGGGATGGAATTACATGAGACGACGGGTCTGGTCGCCACATCCTCCCCAACTAAAACAAACGCCCGTCCTCGAGCGAGTCAAGAAACATACCTGGAGTCAAGAAACATACCTGGAGTCTCAAACAAGTGAGGATATCTGCTCCGCATCTACCGCTCAGTCTCCCAAGTAGCCTCCTTCACGGGACGACCTCTACACTGCACCTTCACTGACGCTATATCCTTAGACCTCATTCTCCGAACCTGTCGACCCAAAATAGCTACAGGCTCCACATCATAAGTCAAGTCATCATCTAACTAAACTGTACTGAAGTCCAACACATGAGATGGGTCCCCAACATACTTCCGGAGCATAGACACGTGAAATACCGGATGAACTCCCGATAGGCTGGGTGGCAAAGCAAGCATATAGGCCACCTCTCAAATCCTCCTAAGTATCTCAAAAGGGCCAATGAACCTCAGACTCAGCTTTCCTTTCTTTCCAAATCTCATGACGCCTTTCATAGGCGAAACCTTCAGCAAAACCTTCTCGCCCACCGAATAAGATACATCTCGGACCTTCNGCCGGGCTCAAACCAATCAACCGATCTACACCGTCTCCTATATAAAGCCTCATATGGAGCCATCTGAATGCTGGATTGGTAGCTGTTGTTGTACGCAAACTCTGCAAGAGGCAAGTAATCAGCCCAAGAACCTCCAAAGTCAATAACACAGGCACGCAACATGTCCTCCAATATCTGAATGGTACGCTCGGACTGCCCGTCCGTCTGAGGATGAAACGTTGTACTCAACTCTACCTGTGAACCCAACTCTCGCTAAAAAGTCCTCCAGAACTAAGAAGTAAACTGAGTACCTCTATCTGATATAATAGAAACTGGGACCCCATGCAACCGCACAATCTCTCTGATGAAAATCTCTGCTAGCCGCTCCGAAGAATAGGTAGTACATACAGGAATGAAGTGCGCGGACTTGGTCAGCCGATCCACAATCACCCAAACTGAATCAAACTTCCTCGCTGTCCGAGGGAGACCACTCACGAAGTCCATAGTAATCCTCTCCCATTTCCACTCGGGAATATCCATACGCTGAAGGACACCACCGGGCCTCTGATGTTCATACTTGACCTGCTGACAGTTGAGGCACCGAGCTACATGACTCACCATATCCTTCTTCATTTTTCTCCACTAGTAATACTGCCTCAAGTCCTGATACATCTTCGCGGCACCTGGACGAATAGAATACCGCAAGCTATGGGCCTCCTCCAATATCAACTCCCGAAGCCCATCCATATTGGGCACGCAAATCCAGCCCTGCATCCTCAACAGACCATCACTATCGATAGTCACATCCCTGGCATCATGATGTTGAACTCTGTCCTTAAGGACAAGCAAATATGGATCATCATACTGGCGCTCACGAATGCGGTCATATAAAGAGGATCGAGAAACCACGCAAGCCAACACCCGGCTCGGCTCTGAAATATCTAATCTCACCATCCGATTGGCTAACGCCTGAACATCAACTGCAAAGTGTCTCTCCCCAATTGGAATATATGCCAAGCTGCCCATACTAACCGCCTTTCGGCTCAAAGCATTGGCCACTACATTGGCCTTCCCCGGATGATATAAAATGGTAATGTCATAATCCTTAAGCAACTCAAGCCACCTCCGCTGCCTCAAATTTAGATCTTTCTGCTTGAACAAGTGCTGAAGACTACGATGGTCGGTATACACCTCACAATATACACCATATAGATAGTGCCTCCAAATATTCAATGCATGAACTATGGCAGCCAACTCCAAATCATGAATAGGGTAGTTCTTCTCGTAAGGTTTCAATTGACGAGAAGCATAAGCAATAACTCTACCCTCCTGCATCAACACGCATCCAATCCCAACTCTCGAAGCATTACAATACACGGTGTAAGAACCTGAAGCTGATGGCAAGACTAACATTGGAGCTTTGGTTAAGGCTGTCTTGAGCTTCTGGAAGCTCTCCTCGCACTTATCCGACCATACGAATGGTGCACCCTTCTGTGTCAACTTGGTCAAGGACGAAGCAATAGATGAAAATCCCTGGACAAACCGGCAATAATACCCTGCCAAATCGAGAAAACTCCGGATCTCCGTAGCTGAGGACGGTCTAGGCCAACTCTGCACTGCCTCTATCTTCTTTGGGTCAACCTGAATACCATCACTGGACACCATGTGTCCCAGAAAAGCCACAGACTCAAGCCAGAACTC
>MU751292.1:38243-55457 GCA_026770625.1 Nicotiana glauca
CCTCCAAATTACTCTACGCGTTCGCGTTACACCTCACGCGAACGCGATGAACAAAGTTTCTGCAACACTTCAGCAGAAAATCTGCTATCTCCCAAAAACCAAAATAGTCCGTTTGATCTCCCGAAATTACCCCAAGGCCCCCAGGACCTCAACCAAAAACACCAACCTACTCCAAAACATCATACGAACTTGTTCCAATCGTCAAAACACGTCCATCAACACAAAAATTATCAAATCGCGACGGATTCATGCCTAAGTTAAACTAAAACTTTCAAAATTCTCATTCAATCAAAAACCCAACCAAACGACGTCCGAATGACCTAAAAATTTGCAGACATATCCAAAATCACCTAACAAAGCTATTGCAGCTCTTGGAATTCCATTCCGACCCTCGGATCAAAATCTCACCTATCAACCGGAATTCGCCAAAATTCAAACTTCGCCAATCAAGCCTAATTCTACACCAGGCCTCCAAATTCAATTTCGATCGCACTCTTAAGTCACAAATCATCTCCCGAAGCTAAACGAACCACCGAAAATCAATTCCGAGCCCTCTAACTCATAAGTCAACATTCGATTGACTTTTCAAACTAATCCTTTATTAAAGAGACTAATTGTCCCATTTTCTACCAAACTCGATCCGAATTGACCCAAATTCACCAAGTACACATACTGAAACATGAATAAGCATATAACGGGAAGAACGGGATAGAATTACATGAGACGACAGGTCGGGTCGTCACACATGAATAGATTAGTTTTATGTATTCAGCGAGGGATTAATCTCGAGGATATTAGGGCTGCTATAATTTTTATTGTTGTTTGCTCAAGTTTGTTGTTTGGTATTTTTTCTATAAGCTGATTAAAAAATAGAAAGTTTGCTCAATTTGTTGTTTGGGATTTTTTCTATAAGCTGATTAAAAAACAGAAAGTTTGCTCAAGTTTGTTGTTTGGGATTTCTTCTATAAGGTGATTAAAAAACTGAAAGTTTGCTCAAGTTTGTTGCTTGGGGCT
Source organism: Nicotiana glauca (assembly GCA_026770625.1). Lineage (NCBI taxonomy): Eukaryota > Viridiplantae > Streptophyta > Magnoliopsida > Solanales > Solanaceae > Nicotiana > Nicotiana glauca. The sequence continues at coordinate 39,258 of MU751292.1, forward strand.
GCCCTAGTTTTATGTATAAACTGATTATTCTTGCTATCACAATGTAAGTTTATACTACTTATATTGTGAATATTTTTGTGCAATTCACGTTTTCCTGAGTTTTGTTATTCTGTTATTGTGTCATCTAGCAAATAAAAATTTCTTTGAGCTGAAAACAGAGGGGTCGAGTCGACTAGAAAGTGAGACCTTAGAGTTGAATCGGTTATGTTCATCTGATCGTAACAAGTAGTGTGCATCGTAGTATTTTTCTTATCTTTTATCTTTATTTAATTTCATTTTTATTTACTCTCCAAGGTTATGGCACCTAGTAAGCAATGGATGCAACTTGTTGATAATCGGCTCGATGAAGCCTACTTAATCGGAGTGCAAAAGTTTTTGGATTATGCTTTTCAGAAAACAGGAGAAGAATATGAAATACGTTGTCCGTGTGTCAAATGTTGTAATACAACTTTAATAACTCGTAAGATAGTTGAAACACATTTGAAAGTATATGGAATAATTCAAAACTATACTTTTTGGTATCATCACGGGGAAAAGTTAGGTGAGCCACTGTTAGAATCAGAAGATGAAGATGGTGATGAACTAGAAGAATGTGAAAGTGAAGATGAAGTACAAGAATTATTGAGAGATCTATATCCTAATATTGATGGAAGAACCGTACACACTGATTGTGATGATTTAATTGAAGAGGAACCAAATATTGAATCAAAAAGATTTTACAGGCTATTGAAGGATTTCGAGCAGCCACTGTACCAAAATTCAAAAGCTTCAAAGCTTTCCTTTTTGATTAAATTGCTTCACATCAAAAGTATGGGTCGTTGGAGTAATGAGTCATTTACAATGTTGTTGAAAATGTTAAAAGAGGAGTTGTTACCTGATGGTGCTAATTTGCCAATATTGTATTATGAGGCAAAGAAGATAATTCAAGACCTTGACCTTTGCTACAACAAGATTGATGCTTATACTAATGATTGCATGTTATACTGGAAGGAGAATAGCTTACTTGATTCTTGCAAAGTTTGTAGTGCGTCTAGATGGAAAATAGATAGACATAGTAGGGAAACAAGGAATAAAAAAGGTAAGAAGATAGCATCAAAGTCTTTACGCTATTTTCCATTAAAGCCTAGGCTTCAGAGGTTGTTTATGTCTACAAAGATATCTACTTTAATGACATGGCATAAAGATGAAAGAGTTGATGATTGAATAATGAGGCACCCAGCTGATTCAATGGCGTGGAAGTCATTTGATGAACTTCATCCTTCATTTACGACAGAGCCTCGTAATGTCCGACTTGGACTTGCTAGTGATGGATTTCAGCCATTTCGGAATTCAAAAACCTCATATAGCATTTGGCCTGTGGTTCTTATTCCTTATAATTTACCACCTTGGTTGTGTATGAAACAAGAAAATTTTATTTTTCAATGCTTATTCCTGGTCCAGATAGTCCAGGAGATGCAATTGATATATATCTTCAACCTTTAATAGAAGAATAGAAGGAGTTGTGGGAAGTTGGCATTGAGACCTTTGATGCATCATCTAAACAGAATTTTAAGTTGCATGCTTCTTTGTTATGGACCATCAATGACTTTCCAGCCTATGGAAATTTATCTGGATGGAGTACAAAAGAAAAATTGGCATGCCCATGTTGCAATAAAGACACCTCCTCAATTCGATTGGCTAATAGTAAGAAGCAATGCTTTATGGGTCATCGACGCTACCTTCCTCTTAGCCACAAATGGAGGAATGACAAGGATTCATTTGTTGGTACAAAAGAGAAAAGGCTTCCACCAAAAAAGCAGTCTGGTATTGAGATACTTAATCAAGTGCAAGATCTTGAAGGGATACAGTTAACAAAGGATCCAAAGAAAAAGAAGAAGATATCACATGAGAATCGAAAGGATAATTGGAACAAGAAAAGTATTTTTTTTTAACTTCCATATTTGAAGTCTCTCTTGTTGCGACATAATTTGGATGTTATGCATACTGAAAAAAATATATGTGATAATATTATGGGAACAATCATGAATGTCAAAGGAAAGACCAAGGATACAATTAAAAGTAGATTAGACTTGCAAGACATGAATATTAGGCCAGAATTGCACCCCATCCAAAGAGGGGAGAAAGTTGAAGTTCCAACTGCATGCTACACATTGCCTCCTGAAAGTAAGCGCAAAGTATGCCAATTTCTAAAAAATTTAAAGGTTTCTGATGGGTCTTCATCTAATATTTCTCAATGTGTGAACCTGAAAGATTACAAGATATCTGGGTTGAAAAGTCATGATTGCCATGTTCTTCTGCAACATATACTCCCCTTTGCACTTCGTGGTATGTTATCCAAAGAAGTGTGTGAACCGCTTATTGAGTTATCTTTATTCTTTAATGTGCTTGGATCAAAGGAGTTAAGGATTGATGACTTGAAACAAATTGAAGCGCAAATTCCCATAACGCTTTGCAAGTTAGAAAAGGTCTTCCCTCCTTCATTTTTCGATGTCATGGTGCACTTGCCTATTTATTTAGCTAGTGAAGCTGAGATTGCTGGACCTATTCATTATCGGTGGATGTATCCTGTGGAACGATGGTTATATTTTTTGAAATCTCTGATTCGTAATAGGGCATGTCCAGAAGGCTGTATTGCAGAGGGCTACATTGCAAATGAATGTATGACCTTATGTTCACGGTATTTGCATACGATTGACACAAAATTCAATCGACCTGAACAAAATTATGATGGGGGTTTGAAAAAATCTAATGGAGGTTTATCTATGTTTTATCAACCTGGATGTACTCTGGGAGCTAAAGAACAATGTGATATTGAAGAAAATGAATTAGAACAAGCACATATATACATATTGAAGAATTGCGATGAAGTCATACCATATCTCGAGTATGGAGAGTTCTTTCATATTGTCTTATTTTTCTTATTTCCTTTAGGGTAATTTTTTTATATGACATTTATGGTTCACTTCAAATTTGTAGAGAGTTTGCACAAACTCATGTGGATACTGCGCAGCACTTGTCTGATGCAGAATGGAACCGACAATTTATTGAATGGTTTAAAGTTAGGATGAGTAATACATAAACATTAAATTTGACATTTTAATGTTGTATTACTAATTATAAATTATTCAACTTAATCTTATTGATAGGTTGCACAATTACATAAAGAAGATGATAGTCGGATCATGGAAGATCTGCTCTCACTTTCACGTGGTCCTACCCAATATACGACACATTTTAATGGTTACATTGTTAATGGATATAGATTTCGTGTAGAAGATTATGATAAAAATTTAAGGACTCAAAATTGTGGTGTTGTTGTGGTTGGTGAGAATGAAAAAGATAGTGAGAACATTGATTACTATGGAATTTTAACAGATGTGATTGAATTGCAATTTCTCATGGATAGAAGAGTGATTTTATTTTGATGTAATTGGTTTGATGTGTATGATAAAATAAAGGGAGTTAAAAAAGATGAGTATGACTTCGTGAGTGTTAATCCATAGAGATTTTTGAAAACAAATGAGCCTTTTATTTTAGCGGAGCAAGCATCTCAAGTGTTTTATGCTATTGATAACTCCAACAAAGGTTGGCATGTAGTGAGGAAGACTCAACCTCGGGATTTCTACGAGATTGTAAAACAAATGGATGATGATATTGTAGACTTAGGAAATCCTTCACAAAAGAAACGAAAAAGAATTGATGAGGTGAAGTATCTATTTATGAATTAGTATATTCCTTGTTACATATATTGATGGCATGATTTCTTTTATTACTATATTGTCACACGTTGTCTTACTATTTTTACTTTTGGCTCTTTGTAGGTTCAATATGAAACCATCAAAGACTGAAAATAATGTGGAATCAAATATGAAGAGTACAACCAGATATGCGTTCGTCCCGCCGGGTGCTATAAGAAAGGGACAAGGACGAGGACAAGGGCTTAGATGTTTGGTACCTGAGAAAAAGAATATGCCAATTAAGAGTTTATTTCCTCAATCTAGTGATCTTGTTAAGCAATACATCCAAAAAATTGAAACATGTAAGATAATCTACTGTTTTTAATGTATACAAATGAATTTTAATGTTTAAATATTAGTAATATGATTTCGTTTCAGGTGCTATTGGGAAGGGACGAGGACAAGGGTTTAAAAGCTCTACCATGTCTGCTAGTCAAGGACCGGGAATGATACGTAAAGACTCTATCGTACTTGAAAAAGAGTATATGCAAATTGACAGTCTATTGCCTCCATCTACTGATCAAATTAAGCAATACACCCAAAAAGTTGAAGCTAGTAATTTTTTCCAAATTTGTGGTATTTTTAATTGCATATATTACTGAAATTAAATGCCAAAGTAAAATGTTTTTTTGGTCCATGTTCTATAGGGAAGGGACGGGAGCAAACTCCTAGATCTTCGTGGTCTTCTTTAGGGATTTCTAAAAGTACAAGATCGAATTTTACGATATCTTCCAACCAAGAAATGCAAACAATGGATAAAAATTCCTTGGTTCTTCAGAAAGAGAATATGCAACCCAATATTTTATTGCCTCCATATACTGATCAAGTTATGCTACACTCCCAAGCAACTGAAACAGGTATGATATTTTGAATCCATATGTTATTAATTTGTAGAACTGAATTTTTTTGCTATAAGTTTTACCAAATTATGCATCTGTAGGTTCTTCATCTAATCCTGGAAAGGTAAAAAGAGTTCGAGAGAGGAACAAGTGCAAAAAAGTTGCATCACTTGAAGTCGGACAAAAGCTGAAAGTAACCTTTTACAATAATCGAACAGTTGTAACAAATAGCAAACTGTTTTCGAGGCACTTGGGAAGAATCGTTCGTGACCGTAATATATGTCCGTTGGGAGTATCATCGTGGAATGATATTAAGGAAGAAAAGCTGAATCACATGTGGGCAGCTATTGAGGTAAGCAAGATATTTATACAGTGAGATGCATATCATTTAGTTGAATACTTGTGTTCCTGTTTGTGCCCCTATGTAGAAACGCATTGTTGTTTAACCCCCTATGTACCGGACTCTGTATTCTATATCTACTTATGCTACTACCTGTTGATTCTTGATTGTTGTCATTGAGATCTTAGATAAGAAAAGAGCATCGTGCGTGACTATATCTATTGGTCCGAGTTATCTGACAGATAGAGCAGACAGAAAAGAAGAAACAAACAAGAAGTTTTCAAAGAACATTATTATCAAAGCAAAGATCTATTACCAACTGCAGCAACAGCCTGCTCGCAAAGACATTGAAATAAAATAACAAAGGAAGGAGAGCATATTTCTTTAGGAATAACAAGTGTGTTATTAAAACAAGTTGCAATAGGAGTTTGTCGAATTCAAATCTCAGACGCATATCATTTCTCGTTTTAATGTCATACATCTAGCATTACTGAATATTCATCTACCAAACATTCTCTAATATTTTTGGAGGGAACTTTATGAGAAAATCTGTATAATTCATTTGCTAGTATCACAAATGTGTCAGTTCCACAGTTTTAAAAATGCTCACAAATCCACTGATTTTTTTCCAGATAATGTACCTTTACACCAACATCATCAACAAAATCAGACAGTACATCCACAAATAAGTCTACAGGTAGTGTATGTCGATCAACTTGACAAAACTACTAATAAATAAGTATATAGGCAGTGTTTGCTGCAACTCTAATTTCAATAATCATGTAACAGTCATCCGATTGCAGTGTTTGCTACAACTCTAATTTCTATCCCAGTGTTAGCTCCATATGAGGAGTCATCCGATTGCATCTTCAGTTTACTATAGGGAATAGTGTTGTAAGTTGTCTATAATAGGTCGTTAACTTGTGCAGTTAGTATTTAGTTTCCCTTTCTTTTTGAACTATTTCTGTACAGATGGATCAACTGATAAGGTCCTAGATCAGATATCATGCTCCTCTGGTTATTGCTATCTATATGAACTGCATATCCCTTCTATAGAGTTGTATATATGTATATATGTGTACACCAACCAATTATCAATGTATCAGGCAAGTCATCTTATTGTCTTATTCTAAAGCCTCATATGACCCTTTATTGCTAATCCTGTTAACCTGAATCATATGTTGTAGCAGACCATACTGTATATATGTTTAGTATACACATATGGAAATATTACTGTTGTAAGCTGTCTATAATAGGTCGTTAACTTGTGCAGTTAGTATTTAGTTTCCCTTTCTTTTTGAACTATTCCAGTACAGATGGATCAACTGATAAGGTCCTAGATTAGATATCATGCTCCTCTAGTTATTCCTATCTATATGAACTGCATAACCCTTCTATAGAGTTGTATATATGTATATATGTGTACACCAACCAATTATCAATGTATCAGGCAAGTCATCTTATTGTCTTTTTCTAAAGCCTCATATGACCCTTTATTGCTAATCCTGTTAACCTGAATCATATGTTGTAGCAGACCATACTGTATATATGTTTAGTATACACATATGGCAATATTACTGTTGTAAGCTATCTATAATAGGTCGTTAACTTGTGCAGTTAGTATTTAGTTTCCCTTTCTTTTTGAACTATTCCAGTACAGATGGATCAACAGATAAGGTCTTAGATCAGATATCATTAGCTTTGCTCCTATAGTTTATTCCTTCCCATTCGAGCAACTTGGTGACCTCAATACCTATATATGTGAAGTGTGTATTGAGGTATTCATATGGATGTATAGTGTCTGAGGGAAACTATGCCCAGTATGCTCTCATCATTCATGCTTATGTTTATCTGTATAATTTTTGGAGAATGTTAACTGATTCAATTGTTAATTGCTGTAGAGTTTGAAATAGCAGTTGAAACTATATTATATGCTAATTTCTGTATAACTGTGGGAGAGTTGCTCCTATTACATGATTATGAGTAGTTACTAAAACTTGACTAGATTCATTAACTCAACCATGTTTTAATTATTGTAGGATAAATTTGAGAGTGTTGACATGAATGATCATATTGATCATATCTTCGCATGGATGAAAGAGTTATGGAACAAATGGAGAGGACACTTGCATGCAAAATATGTGAAGGATAAGCCAATCCAACAGGTTCTTAAGAATATTCCAAGTGGAGTAGACAAGAAAGAATGGGAGTGGTTATTAAAGGAACATTTTTCTTCAGAAAGTTTTCAAGTATGCCTAGTGATTTAATAATCTATTTGAGTTATCGAATTATGTGTTTCGATGTGTAGTTTCTTTTTTTTTTTAGCAAATCCACTAGGCAAGGTGCCTAGGGCTAGTTTTTATATAAATAATAAAATAATAAAACAAAGTATCATGTTGTCTTACAACTAGAAGACGGTAATATATGTTAATAACTACATATGCCCTATTATCAATTTTGGGCTTGTGAATCCCAAAAATGATAGTACAAAGTGATCTAATATTAAAATAAAAATTAATGTCTAAAACTTGTATAAAAACTAGCCTATTACAGAAATATTCATATTCTGCATTTACTACTATTTGTTTGGCATCATTGCCTGTGGAAAATGAATTCTCAGCATTTGTGTAAGCCATCTCCATTGTATTTGTGGTCCTCTTGTGCCTATTGAAGCTATATTCCTTCGTTGCTACTACAATAGGAATCCAGATATGGATTATTGCCATGCACCAGTTGATCAGGCACATTAGTGTCCAGTTTCCAATCTGATTCTTTGGTGATCGTATGAAATTCCTCCTGCCATGTGATCCATATGTGTTGTAGATGATGTGGATGACGAGTTGTTCCATGTTCTGCAGTTCAAATCATGTATATTTCCATTTGAAAACCAGCTACTCGTCTAAAATATGGGTAGTATGTTCATTTTATGATTCTTTTTCTGGTATTCAATTTGTTGATGCCACACAATGAATCTGCCCTGCACTAAAAATCTGGGCAGCCCTTTCTTGTATCTCCAGTGGTGTAAATTCCTTCTGTATGCCTTCTTGAAATAGGTACTCCTTCCTAGATCACTGACACCAATCTTTCGACAGTTGAAATTCCAAAACCAAAGTGCCTTCCTTAAACCACTGGAAAATCTCAATGCTTGCATGCTTGTGCTCACCACTGACTTCACTACCTGAGAATGAGCCCATGGTGCTAATACCACCCATGGAAGTTTGGTCAGCTGGTGAGGCATGATTACAGTAATAATCCCTGCAAAAAAGAACACCACGTTAGTGAATAAGTAGTGCACTGTGATCTCCTCTTTATACATTCTTTAAAAGCATAGAATCTGTTTGCAGTATAATATTTGGTATGCTATGGCCAACACAATATCTCAAAGCCTCCTAAATTGCAATAGCTTCTGCCTCATTATTTGTATTCGCCAGTTTTGTATCAAGTCAGGCCAATTGTGAGTACATTTTACATAGCAGGATTCCTTACTTTGACAAGAGACTGTAAGGTAGTAGAAACTTGATATATAACTCGACTAACAGTCACCACCTTACCATATTTCTCACTGTTCCTTCTTTTCCAAAGCTCCCACACAATGATCGTAGTTAATGCTTGTAGAATAGGCTGCAGTCGTGGTATAACCTTTGCTATCCAGCATTTAACAATTGCTTGGTGTAGTGTCAAACCTTCCATGCTTATTCCTGCATTATTAAGGAAATATGCCCATACCTTTGTAGCTGCAACAGACATAAAGAACAGATGAGGCAGAGATTCTTGCTCTTGAACACGACACCAACATTTCGACGGCATAAAATATCCTAATCGTCTCATCCAATCATCTAGAGGCAGCTTTGCTTTCCAAACCTTCCACAAGAAGAAAGAAATTTTAAAGGGCAGTCACTTTACCCACATTTTACTATATGACATAGCAGGATCATTTCTTTTCCTCAAATACTCCCAAGCAGATTTCAAAGTAAAACCCCCTCTTGATCCAACATCCAATATGGTTTGTCTAGCACATCAATAGTAGCTGAGAGTTTAATATTATCCAGAATATATACTACTATCTCCTTAGGCAAAACCTCCATCAATCTATCAACCTCCCATACACCATAACAGGGGAAATGGAAAAGTTAGATCAACAGAATGAATTCGAACTATGAAACTAAAACCTGTCCCATTTGCTTGAGAATCTAAATCAGAAGAATCATGGGCCTGCGTTATCCTTTGGCCTGCTACACTTTTCTGTTGTTCTTCCTTTCAACAAATTATGCTTTATGTGAGATAAGAATAACTCAAGTCATTGACACTCAACAATTGGCAAAGAGATAGTTGGATCTCTGCTCAGGTTGATATTCCTTGAGGCTAAGTTTGAGTTTAAGCATTTTAGAAGCAACTTATGTTTAAGTTTATTAAATTTCTTACATTTAATATTAATGTTTTACAAATATAGGCAAGAAACAACAGGAATGCGACAAATCGAGCTAAGTTGAAGATGCTTCATCATATTGGTAGTAAGCCTATTCGTGAGATCATTTATCAAAAGGTATTATCATAAAATTTCTAATTTCCTAAGAAAATATTTACGAGTTATTCTTTGACATGTTTGCCTTTGATGATGTAAAGGGCGAAAAAGATGGCAACCCACCAGATTTGGCAATAAGTTTCTTTGAGACCCGAAAGAAAAATAACAAGCTTGTTGAACCTGAAGCAATTGAAAAACATGTATGTTTGGAAAATTGAATATGTAAATTACTTGAAATTATGGTGGATTCTGATTTTAAATATTTTTTTATATATTTTGTAGGCTCAAATCGAAGAAATAGTTCAAGAAGATCCATCTCTACCTAGCATAGAGATTGTAGAAAAATATTGTGGACCTCAAACTCGTAGCCATGTGTTTGGCTTTGGGGGTGGAGTGAAGGCGAAAGACTTGAAAGGTGGAACTTCTTCAAAGGCTGAATTACTGTCCGAGCTACGTTCAACTCGAGAAGAAAATAAATCTTTGAATGAGAAAAATAAATCCTTGAATGAGCGCTTGTCTACCTTAGAAGATGAGATGAAAGAAATGAGGAAAATGAGAGAGTACTTTGCTGCTCAACAATCACATGTCCCGCTTACAACGACATCGTCCGTTTTAACTAAATGACCTCTAATTTTGTCTACTGACCAAGTTAGTAACAATATGCCCCACCTCCTTACTCTTTTTTCTTACACTGCTTCCATGCTTGCATGCCCTTCTTTATGCTTTTTTTTAGCAATCCATTATGCATTGCCTGGGGCTATATTTTTATATATAGAAAAAACAAAATAACAAGTACATATTGTCAGTTGGTCTTGCAAAATATAAATGATAAACTATGACTATTACATTGCATCTATTACCATTATTGAGCAAGGTACTCAACTTTGGTATAACATATGAACTAATATGCTCATTGACTATAAAATCTAGCAGACACAGCTTTTCCATGATAACTGTGTCTTATTGCACCTATAGCCTCTTAGTCTTGTAGCCAATGTCCTGATTTTGCTCATGCAACCTCCTTGTAATTGAATTTTTCCTTCTGCCCAACTTTCCTTTTTGAGCTCCATTCTACTGAACTATGCTGTAAGTCGAGCAACATCTGAAGATATACATGCCCAAGTGTGATGTTTGTGCATTCTATTCCTTGTATTATCTCATGTTGTCCAGTATAGACCTCTACAAATACACTGAGATCCCAGTTGTTAGACCACTGCAGCACTGAATTTAAGTAGGCTATAGTTCTGCACTGAATTGGAATAATTCCCTTGCCCTACTCCTTGACTTATTCAATCCCTTTCTTCTACCTATTGCTACTTCTACAGCCTGACTCCTGTAAATCATAGCTCCATCATCCAATCTCCTAACTCCCCTAACTGAACTTGTGTATTCTTTTTGCTTCTCCACACTACTCTAATCATTTTCCCACATTGCCCAATTCTTTTTCGGGGCATCCTTTCTCCTATATTCCTACTTGTAATCATCATTTTGCTTTCATATCATTCCACCCTTATGTGTATCCTCCCAACTCCTGTACATTGCCACTGACCGTGCCCATTTCTATTAAACATTCTGAGCACTTTTTTCTTTTTTCCTGCTTACTTTTTGAGATTCCCAGTTGCTGCACTACTGCATAAATGCAGATTTCTATTGAGCTGCAAATATGATTTCTTGCCAATGTATGCCAGTAGTCTAATAATCTCTATGTGTAGACTTTGGTGTGGTGCTTCCTTTGAACATGAGATGTTGTCCTCCATCTGATAATTTCTATGCATTGCATTTGCTAGTCTGCCTGATAATGAAAAACCAAGCATTAGAAGATTTGACCTTGCTTCAAAGTCCTTGCCCATCCTTAACTTCCCTCCTGTGGATTGAATGCAATGCATTAATACCACCACATGGATTTTCATTAAGGTACAGGCAAAAGACCTACCATAAGTACCTGCAAAACAGACCATGAATATCCTCATACTGCTCATTTTCTTCAAGTTCTTTTTTTTTCTTTTCATTTTTTCATTTATTAATTTCAAGTTAGTTTTTAAATTTAGAATTTCTTTTGGTGCGCTTTATTACTGATGGACAAATTAAATCCATCCCAAAGCTTCTCTAATTAATTTTTTTTTTTAATATTGTTGTAGCCTTGTTGATGTTGCTGGATAAGACCTTGTGAATTTAGATTGCTTTTGGGGTAAGCGATTTAACTATTGCTCATATAAAATTATATATGTTATTTTATCAATAGTTATTTATTATTTTTAAAACTTTTATACTTACAGGTTTTGAAGATTGAAGCTACAAGTCAAGATGCAAGTTTAGAAGATGCACAAGCTATTATTATTTTGCTAAAAATATTATGCAAAACTTGATATCATAGTCTACCTCAGAATGTTAGCTACATTTTTTTGTTGAGGTGTTGAGAAAACATAGAAAGTAACATAATCATGGGATATGAACTTGATATATTATCTTTTTATATTTGGATTTTTCAATACCGATTTGATATTTATTGATAAAAATTACTTTTGTTGCATTGAGCTTTTAGGACTACTCATGGTTATTAATAGACCATGAATATTTTGCTAAATTATAAAATTATTTTTAATAGGGACATCGTCTCTAAAAATAATCTAGGACCAATTAAATGTTGGTCGCGAAAATGATTTAACGACCAGATGTTTTGCCGGTCTCTAATAGATAATTTAGGACCAGTTGGCGTTGGTCGCTAAAAAGATTTAACGAAGGGAATATATATATATATATATATATATATATATATATATATATATATATTTTTTATCGTCTATTAGGGACGAGAAATGTAGTATCTAAATGTTATTCGTGACCAGGTGTTCTGTCCGTCTCTAAAGGGAAATTTAGGACCAGATACAGTTGGTCGCTAAAGAGATTTAGCAACGGGAATAACTTTTTTTTCATCGCCTACTAGGGACGAGAAATATGGTCTTTAAAAGTATTTTACGACCGGTTTTCTTGTCCGTCGCTAAAGTGATTTAACAACCAGGTGTTAAGACCCGTCGTTATTGACATTTAGCGACGGATACGACCAGCCTTTCCCTTCGTAATTAACCTTTTTAGGACCAGATTTTTACTTTTAGGGACCAGATTTCCCTTCCTTAAAGGCCGTTTTTCTTGTAGTGTGACCTGATCATCATCACGGTTTGAAAGGGTTTTTTAGACTTTCCTTCTGTCTGTACCAGCTCGATCATGTTGGCCTCGTGATGGGCTGGGAGTGGGTTCTTGTTGATGTTGGGTCCTTCCGGCGTTTGCACCTCAATTCGACGAGTGTCGATAAGCTCCTGAATAGCTATTTTTAACTTCCAGTATTTCTCCGTGTCATGACCAGGGGCTCCTGAGCAGTACTCACAATTCACCGAGTGGTCAAGATTTCTCGGAAGGGGATTTGGCAACTTAGCCTCAACCGGATTCAACAATCCCAACTGCCTTATTCGGTAGAACAGATTAGTGTAGGACTCTCCCAATGGAGTGAACGTCTTTGGCTTCTGCGCCCTGTCATTCCTGAAGGTTTGGTTCGGACGGAAACCTGTACCAGGGGGATTTCTGTATGCTCTTCGAGGTGGATAGTAACTTTGTGGGGCCGGTGCACGCCATTGGTTGTGAGGTGGAGGTTGGCTGTATGCTTGAGCGTGGTGAAAAGAAAAATGGGATTTGGGATGAGGGTAGTAGTGTTGTGGGTGGCTATATGGAGTATGGGAGTAATTTTGTTGGTGGGGTTATGGTTGGTTGTAGTAGGGTGAAGGGCCTCTAGATCCGAACCAAGCTCTGGATTCAACCATTGCGACATCTTCTTTCTTCTTCTTCCCGAGCACACCTCTAGTGCCACTCTGGATAGCCTGAGTGGTGGCTTTGATTGCCGAGTAACTCATTATTTTATTGGACTTAAGTCCTCCTTCGATCATACCGCCCATTTTCACAACCTCATTGAACGACTTGCCAATCACCGTCACCAAGTGACCAAAGTAAGTTGGCTCCAAAGCTTGTAAAAAGTAGTCGACCATCTCTCCTTCCTTCATTGGGGGATCGACCCTCGCGGCCTGTTCTCTCCAACGGAACCCATACTCCCTGAAACTCTCCCCAGGTTTCTTCTCCAATTTTATCAATGACAAATGATATGGAATGATTTGCAGATTGTACTGGAAGTGGCAGGCGAATGCTTGCGCCAAGTCATCCCAGGTGTACCATCTACCATGGTCTTGGAGTGTGTACCACTCTAATGGAGACCCGCTCAAACTCTGGCTGAAGTACGCCATCAACAACTCATCTTTTCCGCCTTCCCCTCTCATCTTACTGCAGAATCCTCGCAAATGTGCCACTAGATCACCATGCCCGTCATATAGATCGAACTTGGGCATATTGAACCCGGCTGGCAGCTGAACATCTGGAAACAAACATAAATCCTTATATGCCACGCTGACCTGGCCACCCAGACCCTGCATATTCCGGAAAGATTGAAAAGGCTCTTTACTTTCCGAACCATTTCTTCCTGCTCTGAATTCTTGTTCTGCTTTTCGGGCGCTGTCGGGTTGTCAAGCTGATGAGGGAACGGGTAAGGTTTAGGTGCTTTGAAGGTGGGTTCAGGAGGATAATACTGATGATCCTGAGTTTGGAACGCAGGCTCGCTGGAAGACCTGTGGAGTGTGGCCGCTGGAGGTTCCACGAAAATAGGGGTAATCGGTGGGGGAGGGTATGGGTTTGTTTTTGGCATTTGGGGTGTCTGGGAGGCGGTTGTCTGGTGTTGTTGATATGTAGGAAAGTTGAGTGATGAGTCTGAAATAAGCTGCTTCAGAGATTGAGCGGGTGTTGGGAGAAAAGTGGGGTTAGCAGGATAGGGTGGTGCTGGCTGACCACTTGTCCAAGCTTGGTACATCTCAGCCATCTGTTGTTTCAATTTGTACACCTTATCTTTCATTGCTTGTACGTCTACCTCTTCTAACTCAATGTTTCCTTCTCTATCAGGGCTAGACATTATTACCGGTATCGGTCCCTTTGATCTGGTCTGATAGTGGTGTTGTGCCAGTACGCTTTAAGTAAACTAATTGATTGAAATTTCTGAAAGAACAACAAACTTGTTAGTTTTTTAGAGTTTAAAAAAAATAGGTAATCGCACGTTGGGATGCAATGCACCTAGGCAGTTTAACCATTTCTATCCTGACATTCGCTTCGATTGCATGCGTCATTCCGGCTTTTAATAGTTGTTCCCCTCTTTTAGTTTCTTTTATTCTCTTTCATTTTCTTTCTTTTTCTTTTCCTTGTTTTAAAATGGTGGTCGAATCTTATGTGGATTGCCTACGTATTATGACCCCGCATGAATCAGACTGAGCGTAATTCTGGCGGATAAGTGAAAAAAATGACTAAAAAGAAAATTTGGGATTTTTCCATAAAAAAAATGTGTTTATTACAACGCCACATTTTATTATAAGATTAACGGACCCCAAAAGACTCTACATCAAAACAGCCTAAAAATAGACTAACAGACTCTGACTGACAAATACAGTTTTCTTTTTTTTCTTTTTTTTTTTAAAAATCATCACTGTTTCTTAAAAAATTTCACGAAATATACGGTTTTGTCAATACGGCCTTTCAGAACTTTGAAGAAGATTTAAAGGTTGTGTTTGCTAACCGACCAAAGATTTTGAGAAATGACCAAAGATGGTTGTTCTCACAAAAACAGCCATCCGGCGTCCTTTTAGGGACATTCGGCTATCTTGGACAAGAATTACCTTTACTTATGGCAAAACAACGATATTTATTTTCCTATAAAAAATAAATTATTTTTTTTAATAAAAAAATTTCTGAATAGTTGAACCCGATATGGGTTGCCTACGTATCCCACACCCGGTCAGAATCAAACTTTCGTAGTTCTACCGAATAAAACAAACTATATTTGAAAACAAAACATTTTCCCTTTTTCTTTTCTTTTTATTGGCAAACAAAACGAACTATTTTTTAAAACACGACTATTTCTCTTTTCTTTTTTTTTTTTGTCAATTCATTGGCAAATAAAACGAACTAAATTTTTTTCATTTTGACAAACAAATAAACTATTTTTGAAAATAAAATCACATTTTTTCCTTTATTGACAAATAAAGCAAACTATTTTTGGAAATATTTTTTTTTTCATTTTTCTCAAAATTTGGTAGAGTTTCGGCACTACTTGGACATTGGTATTTTCAAAACAAGTGATTAACTCCCTTAACGCTCTACATTGAAATTCCTTCTTCTTCTTTTTTTCAAATTTCTCAATATTCAAAGCCGATCAGCATGCAAGTCCGAAGCAAATAAAATCCACAAGTAGTAAGTAAGATGCATCAGGATGGTCTTTTTCATTTCAGGTACACCTGTCCTAGACAGATCCAACCCCTGTGTTGAATCTCAAAGGTCAAATGCACGTGATGCAAATAGAACGCTCCTACTAGGGATATCCAGTTATGAGGTTTGTTCTTCTAAGTTCAAATCTTATTGGAGAAAGCATCTAGACTGGCTTACTCGAGCGGACCACTCGAGCCGAGCAGGGTCAGTGTACCGGTAGCATTGCTTTCCGGCTTAACTGGTGGTGCTCCCCGCCTAAAACATGTGTGACTAAAATCCTTCACCTGGTGCCAATCACCTCGGCTATCTCAAAGAAAGCGGGCTATGTCAAGCAAATGCCCAATTTTAATTTCAAGAAGACTCAGAGGGGGCGCGTGAGAAGACAGTTTATATACACAGTTCAAAAATTATCAAAGC
>MU751297.1:2870-12990 GCA_026770625.1 Nicotiana glauca
TTGATTCGTTTAACTTCTAATACTTGTTAATCACCCTTATGCACCCTTGTATCACTTAAGATCAATAGGATTAACTTCTTATCATCTCAAGGATAATTCCTTATTGGATTTGTGTTAACTAACATATGGCATGAACTAACGCGTGTGGATATGGGTTGTAACAGCTGATATGTCAACTGTTGCTGGTTTTGCTGTGGGTAGCCCTGCTGTCTCTGGTGGTATGGCACCATTTGGCCTTGAGCTTGCATGCCCCCAGGCTGAGGCATGTTAGGTCTGTTTTATTGATTTGGTGCCGGTCTCCACTGATTTCCTCCTTGTCTCTAACCCACGAAGTTGTTAACATAATTCATATGTTCTCTTGCCCCTTGATTTTCACCTTCTCTGCTCCATGAACACACATAAGATTGATTAACACAAGGTGCACACGGTCCTCTATTTGTAGTGTCAACAATATGCACCTGTTTGGTACCCATCTCATCTTTCTTCTTTGTCAAAATACTCATCTGAGTCATGAGTGTGGCCATGTTCTCTACATGCGAATTATTTGGGTCAAGAGGAACTGAATGCACTATGGGTGCCAGTGTTGTACCTCTAGTCATCTACCCCGAATTCTGAGACATCTTGTCAAGAAGGACTTTGCACTCGTTGAATGTCTTACTCAAAAATGCACCTCCAGCTGAAGCATCCACATTGGCCTTTAGATTGTCAGCTAACCCCATGTAGAACCTCTGGCCAAGCATCTGGTCTGCAATGCCATGGTGAGGACACTTCACCAGCATCCCTTTAAATCTTTCCCACGTTTATTGCAAGGTTTGAGTCGGCTGCTACTTGTATTGCAATATTTCATCAATCTGCCATACTGTCTTATTGGGCGGGTAGAACTTATTCAGAAACTGCTTTACTAATTCCTCCCAGGTGACAATGGAATTGATTGGGAGCGAATTCAGCCAGGTTTGAGCTTCCCCAGTAACACATAACGGTAATAGCAATAGCTTGATAGCTTCTGGGGTCACATTTGGCAGCCTTTGAGTCACACAAATTGACAAAAAAAATTCAAATGTTGCTAAGGGTCTTCAATGTGTGACCCGGAGAACAGTCACTTATTCTGCAGCAGATGCAATATGTTGTTGGTGATCTGGAATGTCTCCGCTTGAATTGCAGGCACAACTATGGCAGTTGCCAGGTTGTAAGTGGTGGGTTGAGCGAAATCAGAAAATGCAGCTTCTGGTACAAGAGGTACCACCACTCTGACATTTGGGTCAGCTGGCTCATCCCTGATGTTTCCGTTGACATTATCTATGTCACCCATGTCAATTTCAAGCTGATGTGGTTGTTGTGATTGTTGGATCTTATTGTTGGCATGGTTCAATGCCCTGAATGTTTTCTCGGCGTATGAAAGTCCTTCAAGTAGTTATTCAGTCCTCGAAGAATTTCTAGGCATACACCTGAATTCCACAAGAGTTCAAACGTTAGAATTTCAATGAAAATTGTTCAACACCTTTGAAAATTGATTTGAACTAATAATTTTTAACACTACTTCTAAGTTGAAATAAATAACACCGCTAGTTCCCCGGCAATGGCGCCAAACTTTGATATCGCCCAACTATGCCTTTTAAAAGACAAAGTGGTCATTGCAAATATAATCCGGTTTTAAGTCCGGAGTCGAATCCTCAGGGAACTAACCTATATATTACACTCTTCAGCAATGTTATTATCAACTTAATCAATCTCTAGGTGTATGATTTTTGATCAATAAAGATTGGGTTTTTGTTTAACTACTTCAAATACTATTAAAACAACAGTAAACTAAAACAAGGATAATTCAATGGCAAAAAGGTCTAGGGCAGTGATTTTCGCAATTGCCAGTTTAGGTCTTGACTCTTCCGCTATAATCTCGCCGAAATACTCTATGAGGATTAAGAGTTATGAGTTATCGTAATTATCTCTCGATCAATTACAATAATTTACTAGAGCATTCTCTCGAACTATTCTAGCTGACAATAGTTATGCAACTCTAAATTATCCCATCAAAGTTTTGTTATCTCTAAATCCACTTTTAAGTTCAAGTAAGGAATCTCTTCAATTACCCAAAAGTGGTGTTGTTCAACAGTTATCTAACCTAATATTCTTTCTCAAGCAATATAAGGTACTTAGACACGATTAATTAAGGGCCCATTCAATTAATCACCATACAAGACGTAGTTGAAAAATTATAGCATAAATCCGGCTCGATTATAACAACTTGAGTCAAAACTTTAACCAACAATGGGTTCCATCAACCCTACACAAAGGATTTAGCTACTCATACTAGTGTTCATCACAATAATATTCGAATTCATCACAAATCGTAAAAACAACAGGAAGAAAAGAAGAACTCGTTGGTGAATAATCCTCCTTGCCTCTTGCCTCTTCTTTTCCTCTACTAAACCATGAAAAACATGATAATGCATCATTGGGAGAGCTTGACCTTCTATAGGTTAAGTGAATTTTTTTCCATACTTCCAAGTCTACCCCTGAAAATTAGTTTCCCGGAACTGGACTAGCGCGGGCACGCTAAGGCCACGCTAATGCCCACGCTAGTGGGGTTATATTCTGTTTCTGATGATCGCGCCCGCGCTAATGCCCGCGCTAGTGAGGTTTCCCTCTGCCATGCTGAGCTTCATTCCCTTAATTGTCCATTAGCTCCAATTTTTGCTCGGATCACCATCATAAGTCTTTATTTGGGTATTGCACTCTTGTGAAACACAAAAGTCACCATTAGAGCCAATTTTTCATCATTTAACTATTTTATAACATTGAAACATGATAAAGCTGGGGTAAAAACAATCGCCAAATTATATAAATCTAGCCTATTATCAGTTTCAAATATCTTGGGCTTATTTTCCAAAGAATTAGGGAGATATTACACATCGTATTGGAGCAGGGTGGGTGAAATAGAGACTCGCATCTGGTGTACTATGTGATAAGAACGTGCCACCTAAACTTAAAGGTAAGTTCTATATAGTGGTTGTTAGACCGACAATGTATAGGACAGAGTGTTGGCCAGTCAAGAACTCCCATGTCTAGAAGATGAGAGTAGCAGAAATAAAGAGGCTGAGATGGATGTGCGGCCATACCAGGATGGATAAGATTAAGAATGAAGATGTTCGATCCTGAGTAGGAGTGGCTCCGGTAGAGGACAAGATGAGGGAAGCCAAGCTTAGATGGTTTGGGCATGTAAAAAGGAGGAGCACAGATGCCCCGGTGAGGAGGTGAGAGAGGTTGACCCTGATAGGTTTGAGGAGAGGCAGAGGCGGGCCAAAGAAGTATCGGGGAGAGGTGATCAGGCAAGATATGGCGTTGCTTCAGCTTACCGAGGACATGACCCTTGCTAGAAAGGTGTGGAGGTCGAGAATTAAGGTAGAAGGCTATTAGATAGTCAAGAGTGTTTCTTTTACATACCAGTAGTATTAGCTAGTGTTACTCTGGTGCAACATTATTGTTGGATTTCTAGTTTTATGTGTTGTCCCATTTGCTTCATTTTCTTGTTATCTTGTTGTTGTAATGCTTGTGCTACTGCTTTATTTTCATCTTGTCTTGAACTGAGAGTCTATCGCAAACAGACTTTCTACCATTCAGGTAGGGGTAAGATCTGTGTATCCACTATCCTCCCCACATTTCACTTGTGGGATTATACTAGATTTGTTATTGTTGTTGCGCTCATCTTTTAGTATGACCAAGTATGGAGAGTTTTCGGTTGATTACAATCAAATAATTGTTAATAATAAATATCCATAAATTTAGAGTTTTGAGTAGGTAAAAGATTCTGTTTTGACACAAAACTTTGAGGTAATCTTCATTTGAAGATATAGAAACATCAAACTAATAACAAGGACCTCATCAAAATATAGGGCCGAATGTAGTGTTTGGACAACGGTTCAACTGTGTCTATAATATTCATTGATTATCCATGAATCTCGAACCGTGAATCAGCTGGCCCTCCAAAACTTGCTCGATTATAGAGAAAAAGTAGTTCAGAAGGATACTGAGAAGACTGGATAGAAGTGAAAAAAATACAGAGACAGAAAAAGAGTCGAATAGAGAACTAAAAGAAAACTACATTTTCCAACTGTTGAACTCCAAATAGTTACTCTATTTGCTGTATTATAATTATCTAAGTTATAACAATACGCTTGAACAAGGCGGAGCGAAAGTGCTGAGAGCAAGTTTGACCGAACCCTATAGCTTTGGTTCGAACTGTGTATATATCTTAATAATTCATTGAATATATTTAAAATCCAGTAAACTTAATGCGATTAAAATTCTGAACTCATACACTTGAAATTTCGGATCCACCCTGCCCTTGAAGATGTTGCAAATGCAGGAAAATAATACACAGACTTAAGATATGGAAGATACATACTGATAAAAAATAGCTAAACAAGCAGCAACTTAATATAGATAATCGACTCGACCTATCTAATTTAACATAATTCAATAATATTATAGTAGATCTATGCAGTGGCGGATCTACATAGAGCATTATGGGTGCTCAAGCACCTATTGTTTTTTATCAGATCCAGTAAATTTACATAGGCAATTAACAAAAAATTTAGATAAACATTGAGTAAGCACCCACAACTAAACGTGTTTTCCCTCTTCTTATCTCCGAGCACCCACGAATTTGAAATCTTGGATTCGCCACTGGATCTATGTGTTTACCTGTAAACGATACAGTTAAATTTGTTACGTGGTTTATAGACAACTGAACTTATTTGATCCGAAAATGATAAAAAGATAAGACTAAAAATGAGATTTAGCAATTGAAATTGAAGAAAATGACAAGCCTGGCTCCGAGCGCAATGCCTCCGAGGACAAAAGTGAGAGCAACGATAAAGTGCAAACACAATTGTTTAATTGAGAACAAAAGTAAAATATAGCTTATGTCTGCAGAAAATTGCATCCTTACAATGGGTGTTGAGCCTTCTATTTATAATTTTACCCAGGGAGCCAAGATCCTAAGATCAAGCTCCTCTTAAATGATATTAAAAGAGTCAGTGATGAATATGTAACAGCAAGCCATAAATGCAAATATTCCCTGCAACGGTCGCTCATTTAATGTTATAGAATCCTAACTGAATGTTATCCGATGGAAAACTTTTGATCTCCTCCCATTAGCTATGCTCCCTTCGAGTTTTACCCGATGTTGATTACATTCGTTGTGTCTGGTATTGGTTGTTGCTTGTCTTGCCTCTTTCTTATATTCGGTTTCACATGTCACGCTACCATTCGATCATCTGCTACCAGGAGTTAGTGAAAATTCATTTCTTGTCAACAAAGTTCCTAAACAGTCTCTGACGCTTGAAAGGACGCACGTCTTCTCGCATTTAGTACTCCGGATACATGTTGCCCCACGATTCAACAAATACTTTAGTCAGTTTTAATTTCGAGATAATCATGACCACGATTTTTGTCGTCTACAACTCCCCTTCTACTCATTATTTTTACTTCTTTACTTCCAAAATTTTCATAAGTCTTTCTTCCTCTTTGCCTCTGCTTAGAAAATTTTCCATCTTCTTCAACTCTCTTATCAAAAGTTTTACTGACCCTTTATTATCGTAATTCAATTCGACTAATTCAAACAACAAAAACTTACAAAAATAGTGATATTCGGTTTATTAAAAAAATACAGACCTTCGGAATACATAAATACAGGCGAAAAAATAATGTATTTATACAAAAATATAATGTATTTGAGTATATATAATGTATTTGCATCATTGTATGTGACTCAATAGCAAAGAAGAGAAGAAAGTTCGCTGAAGATGGCGTTTTCCGGCCAAGCAAAATAACGTATACATTGTATTAAAACTAAAAATGGAGACGAACAAAAACCCGACCCTCAAATCGTCTCCGACGACTCTGCTACAGATTTCCAAAAGCTCAATCCATAGCCATGGCTAGATCTGTTCGCTTACTCCCTCTTCGTTTCAGTATTCTCTTTCGCTTCAGAAAGTCCACCATCGCCACAAAAAATATTCGCTATGACAGTTGCCTGGATGGAAAAGGGAGAGAGATTTGAGAGAGAAGAGAGAGGATTGAGAATCTTGCTGATAGAGAGAGAATGAAGAGAGAGAGAGAGAGAGAGAGAGAGAACATAACTGGTGTATTTTATGTCTCAATGGTAAGGTATAAAATAAATACCTATTTTGCTGTAAAATAGAAAATGTAGCTATAAGTAATACTCCCGTTGTTCCAGTTTATGCGAACCTATTTCCTTTTTGGTCCGTTCAAGAAAGAATGACTCATTTCTAAATTTGGTAACAATTTAGCTTAAATTTACAATTTTACTCTTAATGAGAAGCATTTATAACCATGTAAATACTCTGGTCCCTTTTTTGATTTTTTAGGACCACAAATTCCAAAAATCTTTATTTTTTCTTAAATTTCGTGCTCAATCAAATAATTTCACATAAATTGAAATTGAGGGAGTAATATTTTAAAATTATTTTGGTTTCCGAATATGTATTCTATGTGTTATAATATACATTTTCACAAGTAGAGGTAAAAAGATTTACTGGGAGGAACTCACCAGAAGAGGCCGTAAAATATCGTAGTTTCTCAAGAACAGCATGCGAGTGTCTTTCTATGTCCTATTTATGAATCACCACATTTGATTATATTCGTCGTTGATGTTTTTTTTTTATTGTTTGTAGAATTGAAATCAGATGCCGAGAAAATAAACTGCAATAATACAACAACAACCCAGTATAATACCACCTAGTGGGGTCTGGGGAGGGTAGTGTGTACGCAGACCTTACCCCTACCCTGGGGTAGAGAGGCTGTTTCCAAATAGACCCCCGGCATCCTTCCCTCCAAAAACTGCCCACCTTGCTCTTGGGAAGACTCGAACTCACAACCTCTCGGTTGGAAGTGGGGGTTGCTTACCATCAGAGCAACCCCTCTTGTCAAAATAAACTGCAATAATATGACGGTAAATTCTGATTCTGTGTATAACAAGTCTAATTATTTCTTATTTCTCAACACAATCTCCATTTTGCATTATATTGATTTCTGGAGTTGCAGCTCTTGCTTAAAAGACCTCACACCCGACTTCATAATTAAACGAGAAGTATTAACCAAACATACTCATTCCTCTCCTTTATATACCCAAAAGCACTACCGTTCCAACTATCGCCAATACTAGAATTAGGTAACTTAACCAATGTTTGTGTAGTTGGATTACATACATAAGACCCTTTGGCACCAACAAAGCAAATCAACTCCCCTTTACAAGGCAAGAAATAGACACAACCATCCAAAGTGAATGTAAAGTCAAAAGCGTGATTCCCATCAAAATTAAGTGATGATATACTTACTATAGTAGTATAGGTACCCTGTTTGGGTATCCTGAATATAAAATCATTGACGAGAAATAAGTTGGGATTTTGAGATGAACGTTCTATGTGAAGGGACTTAAAAAATGGGTCATTGATTATGATACTCTATTCTTTGCAGACACACCTTAACTTGTCGTATGTCTTTGCAGGTAGGCTTGAGAAGATTTCCATGATAACATCTTTTGACATTTATAAAATTAATTCCACACATTATAAAAGTAGGATTATGTAAAATATTTTGAGACATTTACAAAACAACCAAAAAAAAAAAAATTGAGACGGGAGACATAAATAATTAAAACAAATATCTAGTAATCACTCTTTTTTTTTATTTGGTTAAAAAGATACATATTATAGATACTTAAAAACGTACACAAGAGTTTGTAAGATACATAAGCTGCATCAGTTGAGCAGAACTAGAGTTGGATATTATGTCCCTATGGGAACTATTGTCATGCACAGAAACTGGATTTGTTACTACAACACTACTGCTAGACACAGTACTAGTTAAGGAACTACTATTACATATCGTAGTTTAACACTTGATAACAATTTCAATTTGAATAAACTATATAAACTTATTTGATAAACTTACTTTTTACTACTCCCTTCGTTCCAATTTATGTGACCTTGTTTGACTGGGTACGGAGTTTAAGAAAAAAATGAAGATTTTTGGAATTTGTAGTCCTAAACAAGTCAAAAAGGGATATAGAGTATTTGTGTGGTTATAAAAGCTTCTCATTATGGATAGAATTGGAAGTTTAAGCAAATTTGTTTCCAAATTTAGAAAGGGATCGTTCTTTTTTTAATGGACCAAAAAGGAAATAAGTTTACATAAACTGGAACGGAGGGAGTATTATTTTTACAGCTACCCGTTTCCCTTCATTCGCTTAATGATATGTATACTAGTCTTACTAGCAATATGATTCGCTTAGAGATTCTTAAAACTTTACAATAATTTTCTCCTTAGCTTTTTGTATCACCAAGTTCCATACTTTCCCTCATCTACAGTTTTTCATAGAAATTAATTTGTCTAATTAAGATTAATGGTAGATATATTTCCTAAAAGCAAGAAGCTAGATTCTGACAAGTCAAAAATTTATTAAGATTTGTTCACCCGTCTATCCAATTTGACATAAATCAATAATCTTGAAGCAGATATCTGTATAGCAAGAATGACAAAAGCAGCCAAAATCAGAACATCAAATAGTTTCAAGATTTTCTTCCCAGTTACAACAAATCTTGATCATGTAATCAGGTCACATCACTATGTTTCATAACCATAGCAATCTACGATACCTAAAGTCACACGCCTGTTACCATCTCTATAAGTAGCCCAGTAAGCAAAAAAAGAATTAACTTTTGATGAATACTGTACTTCAAGATAACCACACTAACTTTTTTTCAGTTTGACGCTTCAGAAACAAATAGGACTATGAAATACATTCTACCTCAGATCTCATCTAGAATGACTCGGTCACTCAACGCAGATATGCAAACACATTATTTGGAAGCAACAATTTGTCAAATTTAGAGATCCACTCTCTCTAGGGCCGGGCCCAGACCGGGACCGCAGTCGTAACGGGCTAAACGGGCCTGGCGGGACGGTCCTAGTGGGCCGGTCCCAAATGGTGCAGGAGGCCCGTGGCGGGCCAGTTCAATTCTTTAAGCCCACGAGCTCGGGACCGGCAGGCGGGCCTGGGCCTAACGGGCGTAACAGGCTCCAACGGCTATTTTTAAATAAAAAAAAATTTAACGGTCAGATTTTTAAAATCTAGCCGTTGGCCTTCAAAATTTATCCGTTGGCCACTTTATAAAATAGTCATTTGGCCCACAAACTTTATATAATTATACTTTTTTCCAATTCTCAATTATAAATACCCCCGCATTCTTTCATTTTTACTCACCAATTCATCAATCTCTCTCAATCTATATCTAATTTCTCTTCTATAATTGCTTATTTTATTATTGCAATTTCGTGAAAAATTGTGAAGTTGGTGANTTTTGAAAAAAATGTTTGGTGGCAAGGGAAAAGCTAAAATTGGTGAAAGTAGTCGCCAACCTACTACCCTTCCCCCGGCTCCCCGACCCAGACCTGTTACTCGTCCTGCTGCTCCTATTATTCTTGATAGTGATAACCCTTGTTTTCAATTTTTCGATAGTGAATTTTGCCATAATGTTGCACCAGGTCAACGATTAAATGAAGAAGTTATTAATGCTCTTTATCCTGATGAAACTATCTTAGAAAATGATGAAGAAAATGAGGATGTAGATGAAACCCAACCGGATTTAGATGATACACCTACTAGTCCTGTTAATAACCCAACTAATGCCCNGAGAACAAAATAAGGCTAAGTGTAACAATTGTGGGAAATGCTGGCGCATAAATATACTGGAGACCGTAGCGGTACGTGTAGTTTGGCTAGGCACATACAAACACACCCTAGAGATAAAGTTAGATATTTACAAATGAAAGCGCAGCAAGAGGGGACAAGTGTTGATACTGCTGTTAACCATAGTACAGGTTCAAATCTAGTTCAACCGGGAATTAACATTGTGACCGGTGGTATTTTCTATTACGATACTAATAAAGATCGTGAAGAATTAGCAAAGATGGTTACCGTTATGTGCTTACCCTATACTTTTCCTTCTAATCCTAATTTTGTGCATTATATTAGAAAAGTTTATAATCCTACTTATAAAGGTTGGCCTCGCGCAACAGTTAAGAGCGATATTTATAA
>MU751297.1:28049-41790 GCA_026770625.1 Nicotiana glauca
CCCCAAACCAAGCCCCCCTCACCCCCATCGTCTCTCTCAGACCCGTCAAAGGTGACCCCTCGAAACCCTAGCCGCCATCAAATCCCTTCGCCGTAAACCCGGCGGCGTCAGCTCCGATGGCCGTGAAAATAACACCCCTTGACACCCTCCCCTCCCCTCCACGAATCCACACTCCATTGCCCTCGAATCAGGACAGAACTCTTCGAATCTTCAATCAAAAGATCCGTCCAAAACCCTAGGTCGTCCGATGACCCCCAAAATCACACCACTTGACCATTAAGCCACCCGCGTTCCTAATACAAGACCAATTTCACTCAAATCAAACGAGGATTTGTCGAATCTTAATTCAAATAAACGAGCACTGAAAACCCTAACTCCAGTTTTAATACAAAATAGGACAAAATTGAGTTGTAATCAACCTTAGTCATATGTTCTCAATCGAGAACATTCGACTATGGTTCGTTCCAATCTCAAATCCAAAATGGGAGTTCGAGTTCAAAGTTAGGACAACCAAGTTTTTATTTTTTCCAGTTCGTCAGGTGAGTACTCGGGTTTATTTTTAGCATTTTGTTTTTCTTTTCTTTCTGATTTGTTTCGTTCAGTAAACTCATCTTCTACCCCTTTCTTAGTCATGCTTTGTGTTTATTCTGGATTTTGTTTTTCTTTGTATTGTTGTTTATCTCGAATTGGCCCTGTATTATGTGTCAATAAATTATGTTCTATACCGCTGTCGTTTGGGATTAATTCATTCCGTGCGTAGTTAATTACTGTTTTGAACTGTCATTGAAAGTTGATGATTTGAAGTATAATGATGTTCTGTTGAGTTTATGCTTAGTATTAATGTGGTTTTTGGTTCAGATTCAACTAAAACTGATTAATCAGGAATCGATGTAGTTAATTGTTAGGTTTCTTGTTAGGAATTGGTTATAGCTGATATGGTGTAATACAGATTGAAGGGGTTTAAGTTAGGACAGTAGTTTCAGGGCATCAGGGGGGTAATTTGGGGATTTTAGAAGCTTTGAAATAGGTAGTTTGAGTGGCATGACAGTAAGGTAACAATATAACCATTAAACTAATGTCTTGTTTAATAATAGTGGGGAACAAAACATAGTGGTATGGGTAAGGATTAAGGAAAGTAATTAAAAAACAAGTCACCCATAACCCTTGAACAAAACAATGAAACATGTAGTATGGGGTTTCAGGAGTTGATGGACAGATTGTTTTCTTATTAGTTTGAGTGTTTCAAGGGCTAGGGGAGGTTCAGTTTTTGGTATAAATAGAAGGGGGTCTAGGCAGTAAAAGGGGTTCTGCTTTTGGTATTTTGAAAATCAGCCTTTGAAGAGCATTCTTAAGAACTCAAAATCAGTTTCTCTCTGAGATTGAATAGCAGACTAAGGTTAGAGATACCCTAAAAATTGACTGTTCCATTGGTCCCTTTGGAATCAGTTGACAGAGAGATAAGAGTTTACATAAATAGCTACCCAAAAAAGAAAAAGAAACAAAAACCTACTATTTTATTGAGTAGTTGTAGATTGAATCTGATTTCCAGTAGCTCTCTTCACATTTTCCAGTTTTAGTTTGAGCTTGGGGTTTACTGGAGTCAGTAGTGTCTTCTGGTTGATTTTTCAGTAGTTTTGGGGTCCCAGGATCTATTCTGGGGTGTTTGTATTGTTGTTGGTTACAAACTATTTCTGGGTTGTGGTCGAGTGTTGCTTTTGTTTTAAAATTGGGTTTGTGTTGTTATGGATTCCAAGCTGTTGTTGCTGGTGTTATTCGTTGCTGCTGGTGTATTGCTGTTGTATCTATTGATGCTGACTTCTCTTTTTTCTTCTTATATTTTCATCATCCAGGTACACGGCTGTAACCTTGCTAATTTGTATGCTGAAAACATGAGGCATGAATATACATAAAGATTTGAAGCTTAAGTTTGATTTGGCTTTCCTATTGATTTGTACATTAATATGTTTCATTCACTAATATCATGTAAACTTCTGTTGGATGTGTAACTGGACTGATGTGAACTGTTGGATTGTTTTTCTTCTCAACTTGTGGACTTGGGATGGATAAAGTGGGAATAGCATCAGCAGTAGTTAGTTTAGTTCATTTGCTTAGCTTATATGTCTAGAACTAGTAAATAACTTAAGTCGAAAATCGATTTGGGAATTTGGGATGTGTGCTTGTGTTAATAACCAGAATTTTAATCCTGAGATCCTAATACATGTGTTTAGTAATGTAAATCTGAATTAGCTTAAAGATGGATGTTCATATTATCACATGTTGGTCCCCAGATCATGAATAAAAAAACGGTTAGTGTGAAATCATCTAAAAAATGCTCCACTACTTTAAGATGGATTATAAATTTCGTTAGTTAGCAAGTTTGTTGATAGAATCAACTCTGCCAAACTTCATAACTAGTTTACATTCTGATTAGATTACTATATTGTACCTCATTATTGTTATGGTATGGGTTCGATACTGGTATCACAGCCGCCTGGGCTGTTCTTTGCTCACGTTGGGGATTCGATATTGGTTTAAGTTGCTTGGGCCTGTCTTCTGCTCACGAAGGCCCAAGTAATTCCCCTTAAGAGAGGCTGGTATTGATTCCTATTCACTGCATTTGTTTATAAGCAGGCCCGCTTGGTTCATAAACTTGGACATTGATCTAAAGATCTCAACTCAAGGTCTAGCATAGTATAATTCAATTCTTAATCAACTAGGACTTTTCTTTATTTTAGAGACAATAAAACGAAAAATAAAAAATCATAGTTGCTTTTAGGTCTGCCTTTTAAATAATAAATGAGATGAGCCTCGCCGAGCAAAACATATAAATTGCGGGGCCCTTAATAAATGGTTATGATAAAATATCTAGAATTCGGGACGGGCCGTTTAGCGAATTTCACGGCCTTCTCCTAAATAATAACGCGTTAGTCTCTTTAGGTGCGATTTTGATAATCCACCTTCTTAAACTTGGGTGCGTATTTATGTGACCCAAATACAAATCTCAACGGAGTAAAGATGTATCAATAACCCCGGGTGCATTGATGTGACGTGGTTCGAGATGCGTTTTCACGACGTTGCAATTTTCTTTAAAAATGAATAAAAGCGGTTAAAAGTTAAAAATTGCTCATAGGTTCATAATTGTTAAAATCAGATAATAAATCTAAATATAACAGTTGAGCGACCGTGCTAGAACCACGAAATCAGGGAATGCCGAACACCTTCTCCCGGGTTAACAGAATTCCTTACTCGGATTTCTGGTTCGCAGACTATTTAACAGAGTCATATTTTTTCTCAGTTCGGGATTCAACCGGTGACTTGGGACACCATTAATATCTCAAGTGGCGACTCTGAATTTTAATAATAAATCCCGTTCCGATTGTCCTTTAATTGGAAAAACTCCTTTATGCCCTGCGGGTGTGGTAAAAAGGAGGTGTGATAGCTCTGGCGACTCTGTTGGGGATCCGAAAACCTAGACCTCTGGTTCAGGGTTTAAGAATTCGAGCATAGTATAATTATTATATTTGGCTTTATTTGATTTTCCTACATGTTTCATGCTAAATGTGCTAAGTGTTTTACTGTTTTGATATTATCTGAATTGTATATAAAACTGCTACGAAACCCCTCTCTTCTCTCTCCTAAGGAGTGCACGCTAGTCGTGACTTCTTTTTGTTAGTGTCATATCCCAAAATAGAACAAGGATTCGGAGGAGTTGCAAAATCGGATGGCCTTTTGGTTACAGGTACACAGCTCCCATCTTCGGCTCGAGTTGTCCGCTCGGGTAAGCCAAGTCTAGAACAAACACCCAGGTTTTAAACCTAGTATAACAAAACCTCATGTCGGATCCCTAGTAGGAACGTTTGTTTACATCATGTGCATTTTGACTTTGGAGACTCAACACGAAGGTTGGGTCTGTCTAGGACAGGGTTACCTGAAATGAAAAAGACCATCTTGATGCATCCTACCTACTGCTTGTGCATTTTATTTGCTTCGGACTTGCATGCTAACCGATTTTGAATATTGAGAAAATTTAAAAAAAAAATTAAATAAAAAAAATAGTAGCAGTGTAGAGAGATAATTACCTATTTTTAGAAACACCCAATGTCAAAATAGCGTTGAAACTCTGCCGAAATTTTGAGAAAATGAAAAAAAAAGAAAGGGAATTGTTTTTTTAAGTTTGATTTATTTGAAAAACAAAAGAAAAGAATCTTGTTTTCAAAATTAGTTATTTTCTTTGCCCGAACTACGTATGTTTGATTCTCACCGGATGTGAGATACGTAGGCAACCCTCATCGGGTCCAATCTCCCTTTTTTGCAAAAATAGCCAAAAAAAATGTCAAAATTTTAATTTTTTCCGTCACACATAAATTAAGGTGATGCCATTCTTGTAAAAAATAGCCAACTGTCCATAAAAGGACGCCGGAAGGCTGTTTTGCGTGAATAGGCACCTTTGGTCATTTTCAAGATTTTTGCCGGTTAACAAACACAACCTTCAAGTCTTCTTCGTACTGCTGAAAGGCCGTATTTACAAGATCAGGGTTTTATCTTAAAAAAAAATGTGTTCCAATTTTAATTTATTCTTTTCCTTCTTTGAGTCAAATGAGTCTTAATTCTACCTAATCACCCCAAACAAACATGCAGAATGAGCACGGGTCCAAGTTTGCCAGTAACAGTTAGGAGCAAGATGCCTCTCGAGTTGCGCTTGTGGTGGGAGGATTTGGAACAGTTGGAACGAGATAAGATCAAAACACATCTGGGAGGTCTCACAAGTTTGTTTAACATCAGACACAGATGTGATATCATAAAGGCTTTGATTACGTTTTGGGACCCGACCCATAATGTATTTCACTTCTCGGATTTTGAACTCACCCCAACCTTAGAAGAGGTAGCAGGTTATACGGATATTACTGAAGGGCTAAGGCACAAATATATGATTGCTCCAAGGGTCGTTAATTCTCACAAGTTTATGGATCTACTGAAAATAAGCAAGGAAGTCCCATACGCTGAATTGGATAGGGGCTTTTCTACCCTACATTTCATATACCAGAGGTATGGGCATATAGGAGGGTTCGACAATCCAGAAAGCGGGGTTTGTAGCAGAGGGAATCGGAAAAAATGGGATGAACATAGGCACTTCGCCTTCATGGTAGCATTCTTAGGCATTATGGTGTTTCCCCGGAAAGATAGAAACATTGATCTAAAGGTGGCTGGAGTCATCAAGGTGCTGATCACCAACAACAAAAGCATGCTTTCCCCTATGATAGTATCGTAGATATATCGAGCTCTCACAGCTTGTAAAGTCGGGGCAAATTTCTTCGAGGGGTGCAATTTGTTATTGCAGATGTGGATGATCGAGCATTTGTGTCATCATCCTCAGTATATGAGCTATGTATCTACAGACAAAGGCTGCATTGAAGAATATAGCATGAGGGTTTTGGGGCTCAGATTGCCAGAAGGGTTTGAAGATTAGGTATCATATCTTCGTGCCATCACTGCGGTACAAATGGATTGGACATTGGGTTGGCTTCCTGTCGAAGAAATAGTGTATATGCCCGCCACTGGTCCTTACTTTCTCTTAATAGGACTCCGAGGTATTCAGCCTTATGCGCCCTACCGGGTGATGAGACAATTAGGAAGGTGTCAGGTGGTACATACAGACGAAGATCTCAGTGTTTATGCAGTCGAGGTTAGCACCGACGGCCAATTTCATGAAGAAGCTGTTCGTTATATATGGAGTGAATATCAGTATTTGACGGTAAAAACTCGAGTGCGTGACCTATCCGGAGGTGAAGTCTCACCCACCTATCTCGCCTGGTACAGAAGGAAGAACATTACTAGAGACACACCAGAATGGCCAACCAAAAGACCACACATTCAGGAGTTCGTTGAGGCATCACAAGAACCGTGGCTTTGGTTGGATAAGGAACGCAAATACAGGGCCCGCATAAGGGCATTGGAAAAACAGGTTTAGGATCTCCGGTTTGAAAATGGTTTGGAAGCCGCAGCCAATGAGAGGGATAAAAAGAAGTTGGCCCAAGAAAATGACGTTCTTAAGGCTAAAATCCGACATATGAGAATGGGTGCCGACAGACAACCGAGAAGTCGGTCTGACGAAGGGTTGATAAATGAGTTGAAAAGGCAAATCACTGAATGTCAAAAGGGTTTGGAAAGATCTGAAGCTAGACTGGCAAGGATCCAAGCCAGATGGGCAAGAGGTACAGAAGAGCGAGCACAGCGTATGCGGCAGATGAAGAGGGACTACGAGGGGAACAATACTATCTTGAGAGAAACAATATCTACCCTTAAAGAACGGGTCTTCAGATAGGCCAGAGACTTCAGAGCTGATAGGAAACGCTGTTATGACTTGATGGCACGGATGGAGAAATAGATGCATGAGTTTCAGGATCAACTCTTTCACAACGCTCAAGTGACGGGAACGCGAAATCAACAAATAGAGCGATTGCTTGTGGAAAGGGACAGAATTAGGGAAAGAATCGAAGATATCGGGCACTACATCAACAGGAAGTGCCTAGCATGTGAAGATATGTCCCGTACCACCTTCTTTGCTTCAATAATTGTTTATGTCCACCAGATCATGGAAGATTTGAAAGATCTGCAAAGGAGCCTTGCACCAAAGCCCACGGCAAGGCCGAACGACGCCCCGAGGGCACCAAAATTCAAAGCTTTAAAGTATTCATAGCTCAAGTCTATATTACTTTGTCTTTAGAGTCTATTGGAGTTTGTGTTTTCCTTTTATGAATTAAAGTCTGTAGTCTGTTTCGAGTCTGTCAAGTTTCCTTTCAAAAAAATGTTTTAGCCTTGTAATAGAACGTTTTGCTAATGAAAATTGAAAAATCCAAAAATGGTGTCTTTATTTTTCGCACTTGTGGTCAGAACTATGCACGGTCTGATTTATGCGGGGACATGATACGTAGGCAATCCACATAACATTCGACCACTATTAAAAATAAAAGAAAAAAAAGGAATAATAGAAAAACAAAAAGAAAGAAATAAAAGAAATAAAGGAAAATTTGGGAAGCACTCAAAAGAGGGAACAAATGTAAAAAGCCAGAATGACGCATGCAATAGAAGCAAAGATATGATAGGAATGGTTAAACTGCCTAGGTGAATTGCATCCCAACGTGCAATAACATATCTGTTAAACTCTAAAAACTAACAAGTTTGTTGTTTTCCATATATTTCAAATAGTTAGCTTGTTAGAACGTACGGGCAGATTACCATTACCAAACAAGATCTAAAGGACCTATACCGAAAAGCATATCTAGTTCAGACAAAAGTGTTGAAGAGGAAAAAACAGAAATACAAACAATGAAGGAGGAAGTAGACAGGTTGAACAGGAGATAGAAGAAATGCACATAGCCTGGGCTAGGGGCAACCAGTACCAGTCCCTCCCGCTACCCCTACTCTCCCACCGGCACAAACTCCGGAGTACCCTCCCACTGGTCCATCAACGAGTTTCCCAATTCACCAATACTATCAGGGGAAAACTTCATACAATCCCCAAGCTCCACCACCCAAGCACGACCCTCCTCCACCAATTGTTCCTATTTTCGTGGCACCTCCACCCGCCATATTGCAAAGATCATCCAGTGAGTAGGTGTTTCAGGCTCACGACAACTAATACTATCCTCCTAAACCCACCTTCAGAGCTCCCGAGCCACATACCTATACCCCTCACTTTGAGCTCCCGGTGAAAACTGAGAAGCCATCTAAGAGTTCGGAGCAGGAAGAGGTGCTTCGCAAAGTAAAAAGCCTGGAGCAGTCCTTCAGGAATATGCATGGGTTGGGCGGCCAAGTCAGTGCGGCCTATAAAGATCTGTGTCCTTTCCCCGATGTTTAGTTGCCAGTGGGGTTCAAAATGCCAAAGTTTGATCTGTATGAGGGGCATGGTGACCCAGTGGCACACCTGCGTGGTTTCTACAGTAAGATGAGACGGGCCGGTAGGAAAGATAA
Source organism: Nicotiana glauca (assembly GCA_026770625.1). Taxonomy (NCBI): domain Eukaryota; kingdom Viridiplantae; phylum Streptophyta; class Magnoliopsida; order Solanales; family Solanaceae; genus Nicotiana; species Nicotiana glauca. Next base: position 36,021 of record MU751297.1, read on the forward strand.
GCTGTTGATAGCATACTTTGGCCAAAGCTTGGGCAGATCCGCACTAGAATGGTACACAAGGCAGGATCCTAGTAGGTGGTACACCTGGGAGGACCTGGCGCAAGCATTTGCTGGTCACTTCCAATATAATCTTGAGATTGTTCCTGACCGTCTCACATTGCTAAAAATTGAGAAGAAGCCCGGAGAGAGATTTAGGAAATTTGGGTTGCGTTAGAGAGAGCAGGCTGCAAGAGTCGATCCTCCGATGAGGGAAAGTGAAATGGTGGATTACTTTTTGCAGACTTTAGAGCTAACTTACTTTGGTCACCTGGTGACATCGGTTGGTAAATCTTTCAATGAGGTCGTAAAGATGGGCGGCATGATCGAAGAAGGACTCAAGTCCAATAAGATAATGAGTTATTCCGTGATCAAGGCCACCACTCAGGCTATCCAGAGTGGCACGGGAGGTGTGCTCGGGAAAAAGAAGAGAGAAGAAGTTGCAACAGTCGAAACAGGTACTTGGTCCAGATCTAGAGGTCCTTCACCCTACTACCAGCCCAGACCCCACCGCCCGAATTACCCATACACCCCATATAGCCCTCCGCAACCCTACTACCCCCCACCAGAGCCACGTTTTTCCGTCCATCACGCCCAAACATATACCCAACCTCCGGTTCACCCACAATGGTGTGCACCGGCTCCCCAAAATACATACCCACCCCCACAAAACACATATCCACCCCCAAGGGCCTACATAAATCCTCCAAGGTCAGGTTTCCGTGGGAATCAAGCTTTTAGGAATGAGAGGATGCAAAAGCAGAGAACATTTACTCCGCTGGAGAATCCTATACTACTCTTTTCTACAAATTGAGGCAGTTAGGCCTGTTGAATCCTATTGAGCCCAAAATGCCAAATCCCATTCCTAAAAATTTGGCCATTCAGTGAGCTGTGAATATTGTTCGGGGGTCCCCGAACATGATACTGAGAAATGTTAGAAATTAAAAACTACCGTGCAAGAGCTTATTGACACAAATAGGATCGAGGTTCAGGCTCCAGAGGTGCCAAACATTAATCAGAATCCGTTGCCGGCACACCATGAGACCCACATGATCAAACTAGTGCACAAGGGAGGGGAGTTTAAGAAGCCCTCGCAAATAGTAATGATGATCCGTGCCAGTGAAGCCAGTCCCAAAGGAAAACCAACCGGTGAAAAGGCAGTGGTACAGTTGAAAAGTGTAGACAACAAGCCAGTTGTAGTGATGGAAAAAGGGTCATCCATTGTTGTGAAGAAATCAGAGCCCGTCAACGTAGTGATGCAGGGGGTATCAAGAACACCTGTGGTGGCGAAGGGGGCTCACATAGAACCAGTTGTTATCAAGCCGATAATGCAATTGCCAATAATCAGTGAGAAGGCCGTGCCATGGAGCTACAATCAAGTGACAGTGATGTATAAGGGGAAGAAGGTTATGGAAGAAGTGTGTGCAACCCAAGGTCTAACTCGTTCGGGGAGGTGTTTTGCTCCCGCAGAGTTAAGACAGGCCAATCCAGTAGCAACAACGAAGCCAGTTACCGAGGAAGAGGCGGAAGAATTCTTAAAAAAGATAAAGGCGCAAGATTACTCCATTGTGGAGCAATTGAGGAAGACCCCGGCACAGATCTCGTTGCTATCATTATTGATCCATTCAGACGAGCACCGTCGGGCGTTAATGAAAATTCTGAACGAAGCCCATGTTCCGGATAAGATCTCTGTGAAACATCTGGAGAAAATAGCAAACAAGATTTTCGAGGTGAACCGGGTGACATCATACTTGAATTGACAATTGGTCCGGTCGAGTTCACCATGGAGTTTCAAGTGTTAGACGTTGCAGTGTCGTATAATCTTTTGTTGGGGCGACCATGGATTCACACTGTCAAAGTAGTGTCTTCTACACTACATCAGATGGTCAAATTCGAGTGGGATAGACAAGAGATCGTAATACATGGGGAAGACAATACATGCGCCATAAATGATGCCATCGTGCCCTTTATAGAGACTGATGACAACAAGGGGCCGTGGGTTTACCAAGTTTTCGATACGATTTCAGTGGATAAAGTTCCTGAGGATGAAAATGTCCCACTTCCCAGAATAGCAGCTGCAACTGTCATAGTAGCCTCAGAGATGCTGAAAAACAGGTTTGTATCCGGCAAAGGTTTGGGGGCTGATCTTCAGGATATTGTTCAATCGGTTTCTTTGTTCAAAAATCTTTGTACCTTTGGGCTGGGGTTCAAGCCTACAGTGGCGGATGTGCGATGGGACCACAAGATGAAGAAGAGGGCATGGGTCCTTCCCAAGCCAATCCCACGCCTGTCCCGTTCTTTTTTCAGGCCAAGCATCAAAAAGCAATTGATGTCCAAGGTTACAGGGTCACTGATTGGTGTAAATGGAGATTTGGATGAAGGTTTTAAAAGATTATTTGCCTAAGTCAACATGGTAGAATCAGGGGAAGGATCCAGCAAGGCGGATGTGTAGCTTGTGGGGCCTAAGGCCAAGATCAACAATTGGATGGCTACTCCTCTTCCCATGCGGAGGGAGTCTTAGTAGTAGGCTCTGATTTTCTTTCATGTTTAGCCGGATTATTCCAGGGTTGTAATCCAGTTTTCTTTTATTTTGTACTCGTCAAAGTGTGAAACCTTGTTATCTCGTACTTCAATAAAATAAAAGTTTCTTCTTTGTTCCTTAGTTTATTTTAATTTTGTTTTCTTCTTTTCTTTTTCCGAATAATTCTCTTTATACTGGTCTTACTGACATGGCATGCACGACAGATCTTTAACTTAGTCTAAAAAATCAATCTGATTCTGAACTAATAATGCAAGAGGTAGAATATGATGAAGAGTTGGAATACGATGAGGATGAAGCCTTCGAAGAAATTAACGGAGAATTAAGCCAATTTGAAGAGAAACCCAAGCCCAACTTAAATGACATGGAAGACATCAATCTGGGGGATGCGGATGACATTCGGGAAACTAAAATAAGCATCCACATTGAACCAAACATCAGGGAAGAATTAATCAAAGCACTTATTGAGTTCAAAGACATTTTTGCATGGTCATATGATGACATGCCGGGTTTGAGCACCAATTTAGTGGTTCACAAATTGCCAACTGACCAGGCATGCCCTCCTGTCAAGCAGAAATTAAGGAAGTTCAAAACCGACATGAGTGTGAAGATTAAGGAAGAAGTAACCAAACAGCTGAATGCAAAGGTTATTCGGGTTACCCGATATCCTAGTTGGTTGGTTAATATGGTGCTAGTGCTGAAGAAAGATGTAAAAATCAGGGTATATGTTGATTATCGCAATTTGAACAGAGCAAGCCCAAAGGATAACTTCCCGTTACCCAACATCCATATCTTGATTGATAATTGTGCCAAACGTGATATCGGGTCTTTTGTGGATTGCTATGCTGGGTATCATCAGATTCTAATGGATGAGGAAGATGCAGAGAAGACGGCTTTCATCACGCCGTGGGGAACTTATTGCTATCAGGTAATGCCATTTGGTTTGAAGAATGATGGGGCAATATACATGAGGGCAATAATTACTGTGTTTCATGATATGATACATAAAGAGATTGAGGTATACGTGGATGATGTGATCATAAAATCCAAGCACCAGGCGGACCACGTAGGAGACCTGAGGAAGTTTTTCCAAAGACTTTAAAAGTGCTCAACCGTGCCAAATGTGCATTTGGTGTTCCATCCGAAAAGCTGTTGGGATTCATAGTCAGTCGACGAGGTATTGAGATGGACCGATCAAAGATCAAATCCATCCAAGAATTGCCACCTCCGAAGAACAAAACTGAAGTAATGAGTCTGTTAGGAAGGTTGAACTATATCAGCAGGTTTATTGCTCAGCTCACATCAACTTGCGAACCTATTTATAGGTTGTTGAAGAAGGATACTGCGGTCAAATGGACTGAAATGTGCCAAGAGGCATTTGATAAGATAAAGGAGTATTTGTCAAACCCACATATGTTGGTTCCGCCTGAGCCAGGGAGGCCTTTGATTCTTTATCTAACGGTTCTGGAGGGTTCATTTGGCTGTGTACTGGGTAGAATGACATCACTGGCAGGAAGGAACAGGTCATCTATTATCTCAGCAAGAAGCTCATGGCTTATGAGGTTAAGTACACTCACCTTGAGAGGACGTGTTGTGCCCTAACTTGGGTAGCACAGAAATTGAAGCATTCTCTGTCATCCTATGCTACTTACCTCATTTCACGCTTGGACCCGTTGAAGTATATTTTTCAAAAGCCTATGCCCACAAGGAGATTGGCAAAGTGGAAAATATTACTCATGGAATTCGACATCGTCTATATGACGAGGACGGCAATGAAAGCCCAACATAGGCAGATCACTTGGCCGAGAATCCGGTCGATGAAGAATATAAGCCATTGAGGACGTATTTTCCTGATGAAGAAGTGATGCATGTCGATAAGCTGGAGTTGACTGAAGAACCAGGATGGAAACTTTTCTTTGATGGAGCTGCAAATGCGAAGGGAGTTGGAATATGAGCGGTACTTATTTCCAAAATAGGGCATCATTATCCTGTTACGGCTCAGCTATGGTTCTATTGTACCAACAACATGGCTGAGTATGAGGCATGAATTTTGGGCTTACGGTTAGCTGCGGACATGGATGTCCAGGATGTTTTGGTCTTGGAAGACTCGGACCTCCTCGTATATCAGATTCAAGGTGAATGGGAAACACGGGATTTGAAGCTCATACTGTATCGACAATGTTTACACGATCTATGTCAACGGTTTCGATCAGTGGAGTTTTGGCACATCCCAAGAGTTCATAATGAGGTTGCCGATGCTTTGGCCACCTTAGCATCAATGTTGCACCATCTGGATAAAATCCTTGTTGATCCGTTGCACATTCAGGTTCGTGATCAGCATCATTATTGTAACATGATAGAGGAAGAACTAGATGGCGAACCATGGTTTTATGATGTCAAGGAGTACCTTAGGATGGGGATATACCCGGCACAGGCCACAAGAGATCAAAAGAGAGCCATTCGACAGTTGGCAAGAGAATTTTTCCTCAGTAGAGGGGTATTGTACAAAAGAACACCAGACTTGGGATTGCTAAGACGTATAGATGCTAATCATGGCACGACAGTTATGACGAAGGTGCATTCTGGAGTTTGTGGGCCACATATGAGTGGATATGTATTGGCAAAGAAGATTCTTCGAGCAGGATATTATTGGCTCACTATGGAGCGAGATTGTATCAGTTTTGTGCGTAAATGCCATCTATGCCAGATACACGGAGATTTGATTCATTCTCCATCGACAAAATTACACACAATGTCAGCACCATTGCCCTTTGTTGCATGGGGCATGGATATCATTGGACCTATCGAGCCGGCAGCTTCCAACGGTCATAGGTTCATTCTGGTGACCATCGATTATTTTACCAAGTGGGTTAAATCTAAAACTTTCAAGTCGATAACCAAGAAAGTAGTGGTGGATTTCGTTCATTACCATATCATCTGTAGATTTGGCATCCCGAAGGTAATCATCACGGACAATGGTGCTAATCTTAACAGCAGTTTGATAAAAGAAGTATGTCTACAGTTTAAGATTACACGCCGCAATTCCACCCCGTATCATCCCAAGGTGAATGGAGCGGTTGAGGCAGCCAATAAGAATATAAAAAAGATATTAAGGAAAATGGTAGAAGGGTCCAGACAATGGCATGAAAAGTTACCATTTGCATTGTTGGGTTATCGCACTACTATTCGTACTTC
>MU751297.1:42498-86563 GCA_026770625.1 Nicotiana glauca
CAGTCAAGAGATATTATGTATGATTTCTTTGATTGTAATTGTTTTTTGTTTGTTTGTACTCGGCATTATATCAGAAAATGAAATGACGGGGGCAATTTGTTCTACTATCCAAAAACGTTAACCCTTGATTCCCCTTTTGAGCCTTATTTATTCTTTCATACCCCTCTTTTGGAATCAGTAATGAAAATAAAAAAAAAGAGAGAAAAGAAAAATAATAACTAAAACAAAAGAAAAGTCACAAGAAAAACAAAGGACTTAGGAACTACGTTTGACCTGATTCCTCAAAGAGGATACGTAGGCGCCTCACGGCTCGGTCATAGTGTAACAAAAATCAAAAGGATCCCCAAGCAAGAAAACTGGGGCAGAAGTTGTGTTTGTAATTTGGGAAAGAAAATTTGATTCCACGAGTTGTAATGTTTTACCCATCAAAATTATTTTTAAACTTTTGATACCCTTTGTTTTTAGCCATACACCAAAAAACCCATATTTATGTCCAAAAAGACCTCCCGATCAGTATCCGAGAAGCGCTAAGTAAGGCAAATAGAAGTCTGGAGTAACACTCTGGTCCCCAGCAGAAAAAAAATAAAATGAGAGAGTCTTATCGATAACACCCCAATCCCCAGCTGAAAAGAAATAAAATGAGAGAGTCCTATCAGTGAAAACCTTCACAAGCACCATAAGGCGACGGAAGTTGAGAGAAATAAAATGAGAGAGTCTTATCGGTGAAAACCTTCACAGGCACCATAAGGCGACGGGAGTTGAGAGAAATGAGAGAGTCTTTTTAGTGAAAACCCCTCAAAGGGCACTATAAGGCGACAAGGAATTAAAAGGGGGCAAACGAGATAAGTTTGACGGAAAGGATCCGTCGAGACATCAAGCAAAATAAAGATGTTGTTTCGGCAAAAGAGTTGGGTTGCGGGACCTTTGAAATGCAAAGTAGAGACATCAGAAAGATTGATTGATGTAAATAGACTGGGTTGATTAATCCAAAATGCACGACATGACCATTGGGATCGGTTATACCATTCAGGTAAGTTCTTTTCCCTTCAAAAAATTGTTCAGAAAGATTTTTTTTTCCTGTTCTATCTTTTGAAGTCATCATTTTTCATTTCTTTTGGTTAATAGTAGTTTGTTTTTAAGAAGGATTTTCAGAGCTTACTACCAGTTGCCAATATGGTGCAAAGTAAATGTGGATAGGACATGCCGAGGATAATGTGATGGGACGAGAAAGACGTCATTATAAGACCAAATGGTGGAGTGGTCTAAGATTTTGGGGAAAGTATGGAGTAAAGGTGGAAAGCAACAGTTGGGAAGTCTGTGAATAAGGAATCATCAAGAAGGTCGGAAGTTATCGGCCGAGTTTCAAGATAGTCGGACAACGCAGATCATGGAAAAGAGGAAAAGGGAAAACCATCCCGAGCAGGAGCACCACAACCCCACACTTTAAACTAACAAAGTTTCCTTTGATTTGAAACAGGGATAGGAAATGTTATTGATGGCGGAAGGACATGCCACAAGAAAGATTATCAAACTGGGACAGAAAATTTTCTTGAAGACGGGTACTCATCTAAAAAGCAGAGGAGTCAATTCAAGTTTTAAAGAAAGCAATTTTGGGAGGAAGATAACACAAGTTTTAAAAGAAGTAGTTCTTCGAGGGAGGTCAACACAAGTTTTGGGGGAAGCAAGTTTCGAAGGAAGATAGTACAAGTTTTAAAGGAAGTAGTTTCGAGGAAAAAAACACAAGTTTTGAGAGAAGCAGTTTCGGAAGGAAGATAAGTTGTTGATGAAGTCAGGAGCCCGCCTGGAGAATGGAGGTATGTTATTTTCTAGTTGAAGTCAGGAGCCCACCTGGAGAATGGAGGTTGTTATATTTTAAGTTATAGTTGAAGTCAGGAGCCCGCTTGGAGAATGGAGGTGTTATATTTTAAGTCGTATTTGATAGTCAGGAGTCCGCCTGGAGAATGGAGGTATTATATTTTAAGTTGATGAAGTCAGGAGCCCGCCTGGAGAATGGAGGTTGTTATATTTTAAGTTATAGTTGAAGTCAGGAGCCCGCCTAGAGAATGGAGGTGTTATATTTTAAGTCGTAGTTGATAGTGAGGATCCCGCCTGGAGAATGGAGGTATTATATTTTAAGTTGATGAAGTCAGGAGCTCGCCTGGAGAATGGAGTTATGTTATTTTCAAGTTGAAGTTGAAGTCAGGAGCCCGCCTGGAGAATGAAGGTATTGTATTTTAAGTTGTAGATGAAATCAGGAGCCCGCCTGGAGAATGGAGGTATTATCCTTTAAGTTGTAATTGAAGTCAGGAGCCCGCCTGGAGAATGGAGGTGTTATCTTTCCAGGTAGTTGCTGAAGTCAGTAACCCGCTCGGAGAGCGGAGTGTTACAACAAAAATCCCCAGCATAAATTCAAGTTTGAAAATCGAAGGAAAAACGATTCACAAGGAGGGAATATTACCAATCAAGTCAGAGATGAAGAAACATCAGAGGAAACAAGGCAACATGAGACACAGGAAGAGCAAGTTGAAGATCTAGATAAGATTTTGTAATTCATAGACTAGTTTAGTCTAGCTTCTTATTTTCTGGTTAGCATGGTGTAATAAGGAGGTCGGTAGGCAGTAGCAGCAACATCAACAGCAGTAACAGCAAAATCACAGTTCCACGGTATTCCCAGCTACCAAAACTACCCGAACTACATTGACCTGATTCCTTTTTAGCCAAGGATATGTAGGAAACCTTTGAAGCAGAGGCTCGGTCAAAACTTTCAAAAATGCATCACACGGAGTGCTCAAACAGGCAAAAAAAATCGCTCCTATCCGCTCACTTTATCTTTCCACAAAAACTCTTCATGTTTTCGGACAAAGAGGGGTAGCTGTGAGCACGTGATTTTTTCCCTATATGAGAATCACTCCCAAAAAAATTCAAAATAAAATAATTTTGTTTGTTTACAATTGTTGTGAAATTTGTGTTATTTTTCTTGTACTGTTTGCATTCGTTCGTGCATGTTTATTTGTTAAATTAAGAAAAAATACCAAAAATGTCGCATTCATATTTAGGATTTAATTCTACAATTAGGAGTAATTATGTTTGTTTTACAAAAATGAAAAATCACAAAAATAATGTACTTTGCATTTTTAACATTTAAGGTCTAGTTGTGTGATTTTATTTTAAATTGGTACTTAATTATGTGTGACAATTATTATTTAGAGTTAATTCGTATTTTAAGATAATTTTGGTTTTATAATTTAATCGAGGATTTTGGTTTTAAAAATTAGGAAATAAAAGGAAAAAGAAAAAGAAACAATTGAAAAATAAAGAGAAAACTCGGATCAGGGCCAATTTTGAATTAGAAAACCAGGCCCAAAACAGCCCAGTACTCGCCCCAGTCCAGTCCACTTGAGACCAGCCCAAAACTACGCCGTTTGGGCATTGAGAATCTGAACCGTCGATCTCCAAAGATCAAACGGTCCAGTTCGCCCCCAACATCGAAGAAACGACGCCGTTTCAAGCCTGTTGATCCAGGACGTTCATTTTATTTGATCCAACGGCCGCAAATCTCCCACATGCCCCGACCTATTCCCATCCAAAGACCGATCCGGTCTCGAGGTAGACGAAGCGACATCGTTTCCATTAATGAATGGATCCAAGCCGTTGATCTCATCAGATTAAATGGCCAGGATTCATTCCACCCTTTCATATATATAATTCAAACCATACCCCCACCCCCTAAACCAAACCCCCCTCGCCCCTATCGTCTCTCTCAGACCCCTCAGAGGCGACCCCTCAAAACCTTAGCCGCCATCAAATCCCTTCGCCGTAAACATGGCAGCTCCGGCTCCGATGACCGTGAAAATAACACCCCTTGACCACCCTCCCCTCCCCTCTACGAATCCACACTCCATTGCCCTCGAATTAGGATAGAACTCTTTGAATCTTCAATCAAAAGAGTCGTCCAAAGCCCTAGGTCGTCCGATGACCCCCAAAATCACACCCCTTGACCATTAAGCCACTCTCGTTCCTAATACAAGACCACTTTCACTCGAATCAAACCAGGATTTGTCGAATCTTAATTCAAATGAACGAGCACTGAAAACCCTAACTCCAGTTTTAATACAAAATAGGACAAAATTGAGGTTGTAATCAACCTTAGTCGCACGTTCTCAGTCGAGAACATTCGACTAAGGTTCGTTCCAATCTCAAATCCGAAATGGGAGTTCGAGTTCAAAGTTAGGACAACCAAGTTTTGATTTTCCAGTTCGTCAGGTGAGTCCTCGGGTTTATTTTTAGCATTTTGTTTTCCTTTTCTTTCTGATTTGTTTCGTTCAGTAAACTCATCTTCTACCCCTTTCTTGTTTTTGTTTAGGATCGAATCCTTTGTGTTTATTCTGGATTTTATTTTTCTTTGTATTGCTGTTTATCTCGAATTGACTTTGTATTATGTGTCAATAAATTTTGTTCCATACCGCTGTCGTTTGGTATTAATTCAGGGATTAATTCATTCCGTGTGTAGTTAATTACTATTTTGAACTGTCATTGAAAGTTGACGATTTGAAGTATAATGATATTTTGTTGAGTTTCTGCTTAGTATTAATGCGGTTTTTGGTTCAAATTCAACTAAAACTGATTAATCAGGAATCAATGTAGTTAATTGTTAGGTTTCTTGTTAGGAATTGGTTATAGCTGATACGGTGTAATACAGATTGAAAGGGTTTAAGTTAGGACAGTAGTTTCAGGGCATCAGGGGGTAATTTAGGGATTTTAGAAGCTTTGAAATAGGTAGTTTGAGTCACCTGATAGTAAGGTACCAATATAACCATTAAACTAATGTCTTGTTTAATAATAGTGGGGAACAAAACATAGTGGTATGGGTAAGGGTTAAGGAAAGTAATTAGAAAACAAGTCACCCATAACCCTTGAAAAAAACAATGAAACATGTAGTATGGGGTTTCAGGGAGTTGATGGGCAGATTGTTTTCTTATTAGTTTGAGTGTTTCAAGGGCTAGGGGGAGGTTCAGTTTTTGGTATAAATAGAAGAGGGTCCGGGCAATAAAAGGGGTTCTGCTTTTGGTATTTTGAAAATCAGCCTTTGAAGAGCATTCTTAAGAACTCAAAATCAGTTTCCCTCTGAGATTAAAAAGCAGACTAAGGTTAGAGATACCCTGAAAATTGATTGTTCCGTTGGTCCCTTTGGAATCAGTTGATAGAGAGATAAGAGTTTACATAGATAGCTATCCAAAAAAGAAAAAGAAACAAAAACCTACTATTTTATTGAGTAGCTGTAGATTGAATCTGATTTCCAGTAGCTCTTTTCACATTTTCCAGTTTTAGTTTGAGCTTGGGGTTTACTGGAGTCAGTAGTGTTTTCTAGTTGATGTTCCAGTAGTTTTGGGGTCCAGTTGAGACATTCCAGGATCTATTCTGGGGTTTTTGTATTGTTGTTGGTTACAAACTGTTTCTGGGTTGTGGTCGAGTGTTACTTTGGTTTTAAAATTGGGTTTGAGTTGTTCTGGATTCCAAGTTGTTGTTGCTGGTGTTATTCGTTGCTGCTGGTGTATCGCTGTTGTATCTGCTACTGCTGACTTCTCTTTCTTTTTCTTCTATTTTCATCATCTAGGTACACGGCTGTAACCTTGCTAATTTGTATGCTGAAAACATGAGGCATGAATATACATGAAGATTTGAAGCTTAAGTTTGATTTGGCTTTCCTACTGATTTGTACATTAATATGTTTCATTCACTAATATCATGTAAACTTCTGTTGGATGTGTAACTGGACTGATGTGAACTGTTGGATTGTTTTTCTTCTCAACGTGTGGACTTGGGATGGATAAAGTGGGAATAGCATCAGCAGTAGTCAGTTTAGTTCATTTTCTTAGCTTATATGTCTATAACTAGTAAATAACTTAAGTCGAAAATCGATTTGGGAATTTGGGGTGTGTGCTTATGTTAATAACCAGAATTTGAATCCTGAGATCCTAATACCTGTGTTTAGTAACGGTAAATCTGAATTAGTTTAAAGATGGATGTTCATATTATCACATGTTGGTCCCCAGATCATGAATCAAAAACGGTTAGGGTAAAATCATCTAAAAAATGTTCAACTACCTTAAGATGGATTATAAATTTCGTTATTTAGCAAGTTTGTTGATAGAATCAACTCTGCCAAGCTTCATAACTAGTTTACATTCTGATTAGATTACTATATTGTACCTCATTATTGTTGTGGTGTGGATTCGATACTGGTATCACAGCTGCCTGGGTTGTTCTTTGTTCACGCTGGGGATTAGATCTTGGTTTAAGTTGCTTGGGCCTGTCTTCTGCTCACGAAGGCCCAAGTAATTCCCCTTAAGAGAGGTTGGTATTGATTCCTATTCATTGCGTTTGTTTATAAGCAGGCTCACTTGGTTCATAAACTTGGACATTGATCTAAAGGTCTCAACTCAAGGCCTAGCATAGTATAATTCAATTCTTAATCAACTAGGACTTTTCTTTATTTTAGAGACAATAAAACAAAAAATAAAAAATCATAGTTGCTTTTAGGTCTGCCTTTAAAATAATAAATAAGACGAGCCTCGCCGAGCTAAACGTATAATTTGCGGGGCCCCCAATAAATGGTTATGATAAAATATCTAAAATTCGGGACGGGCCGTTTAGCGAATTTCACGGCCTTCTCCAAAATAACAACGCGTTAGTCTCTTTAGGAGCGCTTTTAATAGTCCACCTTCTTAAACTCGGCTGCGCATTTATGTGACCCAAATACAAATCTCAACGGAGTCAAGATGTGTCAATTACCATGGGTGCATTGATGTGACGTGGTTCGAGACGTGTTTTCACGACGTTGCAATTTTCTTTAAAAATGAATAAAAGCGATTAAAAGTTAAAAATTGCACATAGGTTCATAATTGTTAAAATTAGATAATAAATCTAAATATAACACTTGAGCGACCGTGCTAGAGCCACAGAACCCGGGAATGCCTAACACCTTCTCCCGGGTTAACAGAATTCCTTACTCGGATTTCTTATTCGCGGACTGTTTAACAGAGTCATATTTTTCCTCGGTTCGGGATTTAACCGGTAAATTGGGACACCATTAATCTCCCAAGTGGCGACTCTGAATTTTAATAATAAATCCCGTTCCGATTGTCCTGTAATTGGAAAAACTCCTTTATGCCCTGCAAGTGTGGTAAAAAGGAGGTGCGATAACGTGTTTTAATGGCGTTGCAACTCTCTTAAAAAATGAATAAAAGTGGTTAAAGTTAAAATTTGCACATAGGGTCATAATTATTTAAAATCAGATAATCAAGCCGAATATAACAGTTGAGCGACTGTGCTAGAACCACGGAACTCGGGAATGCCTAACACCTTCTCCCGGGTTAACAGAATTCCTTACTCGGATTTTTGGTTCGCGGACTGTTAAACAGAGTCAATAATTTCCTCGATTCGGGATTCAACCGGTGACTTGGGATACCATAAATCTCCCAAGTGGCGACTCTGAATCTCTTAAATAACAAATCCCGTTTCGATTGTCCTTTAATTGGAAAAACTCCCTTGTACTACCTTCGGGTGTGTGAAAAAGGAGGTGTGACATGCTGAAATCGAATCCGATAGTATTCATTCAATGGCCTCATCTCTTCCAACACGACTACTCTAGTGACATGACACATCGATACAATCTAAATCCACAACCCGTGCAACCCGCGCACCAATAAGCAATAGTCCAAATGTACTCAAATCATGGAAAATGACTCAAATGAGAGAGTTGTACCGCAAGCTCACCAGTACCACCACAACACAATGTTAAGAACCTATCATATATTGTAGAACCAGAACACATGAATCTAACCTGAAAGATCATACCTCCACATAACTTTGCTGCAATGCGCGACCCTATCCAAACAATGGTCCACATGAGACACCTCAAGTCACCATGCTCAAAATCATCAACCACGCGCAATTTGATGTCTAGTACCAAAAATAAACCACCATAACCACGGAGAAGTAAATGATGTAATACTATACTAGCCCGAGAGAATATATCAAATGCGCAATCAGTCACGCAACACCCAAATACCCGTCTCACTCAAATTACTCTATAAAGCCCAAATAGAACCATATCTTTTGCGCATAAAATCAATGAATCACAAACCCGCGTAGCTCACAAGAGTAACTCACAAACAAATCTCGGGACATAATAAGCTTATCAACAACCGAATGGAACCTCCCTCAACAATATTAGTTCGGAGTCAACATACCTAACTCGATGCAGAACATACATCCAAATATGGCATTCCAATGAACCCCAAACCAACTTTGGTCACCCACAATAAATGAATAACTTTCCGAAAGTTCACTATGACTGAATCATGGCACGTACAACATCTGACTAGCTTTTCCCACATCTCTACAATCCACAACCACAAAATGACCTATTTATGAGAACTTCCAGTCTCCAAGTCCATAATGCACATCAATCATCATATTCGATCCCAACTCCACCGCCTGAATATCTAACACACCTCTAATACTCGATCATTCTAAGAGGGATACTCCTATAATTCTTCTGTGCCACCAAGCAGACTTGAATCTCAGCAGTCGATCAAATAAGAGAGTGTCGCAATACTAATGAAGTATCCTTAACTAAAAAACATTACCCTTTTTGAAATGTATACTCTCATCAAGACATACCAATTAGTAATATCGTTTACCTAGTCATCTGAAACTGTCCATGTTGCCTAAGAATTTATGACCTTCCTTTCAAAACTGAATTGCGACCTTACACATGAAAATCTCAACCCTACACAATATACTGCATATACCGTGCCATCCTATGATAAACATGAGAAATTCATAATCCATTTTGAGACACAAACAACTACGTACTCAACTAGCCAAGAACTTTCCATTTGATCTCATCTAGAAGAAAATCACTATACATCACATGCTCCTCATGCTAGTGGAAAATATACATCTCTAACTGTGGTAGAAACCATCAAGAACTCTCCAAATCCCATTTGCACAAAACTAAACCATCAGGATTGAATTCCTCTAACTCAACCAAGCTACGCAAGTCACCAAAAACCTGAGAGCACTGCCATGAAACACCTGTAGAAACTCATTACCTCATAATCACTCAAAAAACTAATCATATCCCTTATCATGCCGATCCGACCTACTACCAAGCTATCCTATTTATCCAAGTTCCTTTTGAATTACCATCAAATTGATATTTCTCCTTGCCATAATACCGCAATCCTCGACCCAAACTTACCACATGAGACCCAAACATAAAACCATACTGTCTAAGGCTCATAAGCCGCCGAATACTCTCTTAACTATCCCCAAAAGCACCACATCCAAAATACTTACCCTAAAGAGACTTCCTGCGAATCTAAATCCATTACATTTACCTTCATGATACTAATATGTAAAATCCATAATGATATAGAAATGCCACAAGTCTTGACATCGTCCAATGTAAACCTCAGTTTCTAGCCAAATACACATCCTGAAGATTTCCAATTATTACATGTAAGTCTTGAATCCATTAAAACCATTCTCGGAAGTCATCCACTCTACTAAGGTTTCAATCAAACTGATCAAATGAACTGAATGACCTGTTCCCCATTAGTACAACAACACCTAAGGAAGTAACCCATCCTTCTAAGCAGCCGAGTGACTCCATACCCGTTACATCCCTTACAACAACAACAACTAATTCATCCAACGATTTCTCATATACCCATAAAGCATAACACAACCCTTATCCAAAATTTTCCTTTATTCGAGTCATCCTGGATCTCAGACTCTATAAGCCACAACTGATTCATTAGTATGCCTCAAACTAAAACTAATACGACATTTAGCTGCACAATCAACTTATCAATAGCAGACTCCCTCACCTGGCTCAAAGTCATATGTCAAAACATACAAAAACTCACAATGCCCATACCCTATTACTGCCATAATACCACAGTGAGATTTAACTCCCTCATAAGCTCGTGTAACACAAACCATATAGTACTTCAAATCATCTATGAATCTCGCATTCACCCTCACAATAGTCAAGCCCACTCTCATATGCGATCTAAACTCAAATTTCAACACACATATTTCACTGGTAAAAGAGGACTTCCAACAAAAAAATGGGGATCACACACCCTTAAGACACCCGATAGGAGATAACCCACCTGTTTCGCCTCAAACTAACATCTCTTCATACATTTCCGCCGTCATTAATACCACGCAATCACTTAATCTTCCTGAGTCTGAACTCATATCACGACATGAAATCTACTTCACTCCCCAACTAAACAACATGAAAAGATCCTTTAACACACCTATAACTTGGGGTTATACATCAAATCAAGAAGGAAATAAAGAACCAAATAGTTCTTTCTACCCTCAAGCAGACCCCTCTCGTCATATTCAAATTATATGAACATATTTCGCAGTCACATCATACTCATCATGTAGCCATCCAGCCATCACTTCCACTAATAGGAACACTACCGAAATATAAATCCAAAAGTATATGCTCACACCATCAACACCTCATTGCTCAAGCTACATGCAAGGCCCGACCTTAAGTCCTCCAGACTAGCCCAACATCAACATACAGAAATTACATCTCGCTCCTCGTTTAGGGAATCAGAAGACGTTGATACACAACGAATACCGAGCGCTCATGTGCGCAAACGAACGCGTGGAAGGAATTAAAAGAGTTATATTTCAAGCTGAATCAATGTCGCACGATAAGAATTCAAGAATGTGGGATTTCCTAAAGGTTCTGCAGCCTCACGAAGATAAGTACAGACGTCTCTGTACCGATCCACGAGACTCTACTAAACCTGCTCATGACTCGTGAGACCTATGTAACATAGGCTCTGATACCAACTTGTCACGACCATAAAACTAACTCGATCGTGATGGCGCCTATCATGGAACTAGGCCAACCGACACATTCCCAAAATAATTTGACATTTCATAATAAAGATATTTTTAAGATATTAATTAATAAAACTTCATAAAGATATTTTTAAGCTATTAATTAATAAAACTTCATAATATAAATATGAATAACAAAGTTCAGAAAGAAAAGCCCGACATTAGGGTGTTACTAGTAATGAGCATCTACTAAGAACTTTCCGATAATACTAAGGCTACTATAATCTAGAAACCAACTAATAAAATCTATAGGAATATAAGGGGAGAAGAGCAGGGCGGCGATCGGCGGCAGCTACATTGCTAACTCCAACAGATCTGCAACGGATGAAAACAACACTCACTAGACGCACAGCAATTCCTGGATCGATACATAAAGTACATGGAGTAATGTGAGTATGCAAACTCAGTAAGTAATAAAGGAAAATAAAGACTGAGCAGCAGTGACGAACAATAAAACATATACAGTTCATATCATGAAATCTCAGTAGAATATAGTAGGCTTTTAAAATCAGGGTATTGAATCAACTCAGCTAATTTAAATCCGGTTTCAATAGAACCATTTAAAACATCTTTCAACAGCTTTCAAACGAAGTGATAAAATAGTGAGTAAAAAATAATGAAAACATAATTATCCCCTCGGGCATACCTCACAATCACTTGTAAACAGCCCCTCGGGCACAACATGAATCAAGATCAGCCCCACGAGCAAAATATCATATCACTCACTTAGGGTACTCGCACTCACTAGGGTGTACAGACTCCAGAAAGGCTCCTACAATCCAAGAACTATAACAAGCTACCTCGTGGCATAAATCAATCAGGCCCTCGGCCTTACAAAATCATGAATCAGTAACATCATGTTGCGGCGTGCAGCCCGATCCTATAAATATCCTCACAAAAATAGGCCATCGGCTTCACTCGGTCATAAACCTCTCAAGCCACTCGGGCTATCAGTAAAACAAGGTGCTCAACCCAAGATAACATTTTTATGCATCAAAATGGAGTAATAAAGACCGAGTTATGAAACCCGTAAACATAACATGACTTAGTATAGGTTTTTAAATCAAAACTGTAAGAGGATAATAAGAAAAAAGCCTCTAAGGGTCCAAATAGCTTTGGCACAAGGCCCAAATATGGAATTCAACCCACTTTATAGAAATTCTTTCTAAATCAAATAAGTATCATATAGTTTCAGTCAAATACACAACTTTATTGTTGCTACAGAACGGACCAAGTCACAATCCCCAATGGTGCACGCCCACACACCCTTCACCTAGCATGTGCGTCATCTCAAAGTAGTAAAACAATGTGAAATCGGGGTTTCATACCCTCAGGACTAGATTTACAATAATTACTTACCTCAATCCAAGCAAAATCCTACTCCGAAATGCCTTTGCCCCTCGAATCGGCCTCTAATCGACCTGAATCTAGCCATAGTTAATTCAATTCAGTTAATACTAATTATATGAATTAATTCCATATGAAAATACTATTTTCCAACAGAATTTGAAATTTAACTCAAAACGCCCATGGGGCCCACTTCTCTAAATCCGACGAAACTCACAAATCCGACAACCCATTCAACCACGAGTCCAACCATACCAAAATTAATAAATTCCGATAACAATTCAGCTCCAAATCTTCAAATCTATTTTCAAATCCCTATGTCCAAATCCTCAATTCACACCTCATAAACATGTAATTTGGTCGGATTATTCGATGATAACTCAATATTATGGAGTAGAAATGATCATAAGTGACTTACCTCAAGATTTTCCATGATTTGTTGCTCAAAAATCGCCCCAAGCCGTGTTCTTACACCAAAAAAATTCAAAATGAGCTAAAAAATAGAACAACATTTAAAAAAAACCCAATTTTAGTCGCCAAAAGCCAATTCCCGTCGCTAAAAATGGTCAAATCTGGTCGATAAAGGTGCACACAAGATCTGTTGCACCAGTAGTATTTAATTTCACTAAAAAGGCTCTAACTCCATCATACTAACTCGGAATTCGATGATTCTTCTTCTATGAGTCACAAATAATAATACGAACATAGTTGTCACGACCCCAGTTTGCCCTCCATAAACCATTGTGACGACACCTAGTCTCTACGACTAGGTAAGACAAAATGCAGAAGATATCCAATTTTATGGAAGAAAACAATTTAAAACAGAAATAGAGTAATAAAACATCGTTTAAAAGTGCCACTCAGCATACATATTATTTAGCTCTAAAAAACTAATACATATTCCCAAAATTCGGAAACCCATGAATCACAAACTAAGGGTAATACATAGTGCTCTAACTCCAGAATAGTCTGGAAACAAAGTAAGTACAGAAGGGATGTAGTTACAAGCAGGGGCGGATTTAGGGGCGCAAGGGTGTTCACCCGAACACCCTTCGCCGAAAAATTACACTGTATATATAAGGCAAAATCTATTTTTTATATCTATATATTACGTTTTGAACAACCTTAACACAATCCAAAAGTATAGTTTAGTGGTCAATGGGGTTCACAATCTGCATAAGGTCGTGGGAAGGGTTCAATTCCCACTAGCTACAATTTTTTTTTGGACCCCCTTCGTGGAGATCCTGCCTCCGCCACTGGCTACAAGAGAGAATGGAGAGAGACTCCTCGGTCTGTGAACACAGCAGATATATCTCGAAGTCTCCGAAGGGTCACCTCGCCTCAAGGATGGTATGTCTGAGTCGAAGTACCTGGATCTACCCATGAAAAACATGCACAGAAAGGGCATGAGTAAGTGCCAAGCCTAACCTCGGTTGGGTTGTGATGAGGAAGGTCATGATCCTACTAATATTAAATAAATATAAAGATGATAGGATAAAATAAACAGTACAATTGAGAATGTACAGTAAGAATCTATACAGGATAATAAGGAATACAATAACAAAAACAGAGATAAAGACAAAACACAAGGAAGTACCACTCATAACAAGGATGATAACCGGGGATCTCTCAATATCCTCAATATATATATGTGTCGGGGATCTCTTGGTATTCTCAATATATACAAGGGATCTCTTGGTATCCCGAGGATCTCTTGGTATCCTCAATATACGTGCCAGGGATCTCTTTGTATCCCGCACCTCAGTTCAAATCATAAATACGTACAAGGGATCTCCCGAGATGCTGTCCCCTTGTCCCAAAGTAAAGCACAGAGCAGCAACACAAGAATACTCAATTAAGCTCAATTTCGTACCAAGTAAAATAGGTAATTCTAACCTAACATGTTTCATATAATTCAATTAAGGTAGTTTAAGACAACAAACAGTTAAGTCAAGTAGGCATGCTTTTTCTAAGCTAACAGCAGGTTTAAATTGCAAGTAAAATGAAACAGGAAAAAGGAACACAATTGAAATTACTTAAAGAAATCGAATTTTTCAACAATTAGCTCAATTACGCACTCGTCACCTCGCGCACATGGCATTTCAATTATAAAAAATATCAAATCCTAAGAGGAATGTCCCCGACACAAGGTTAAGCAAACCACTTACCTCGTACCAGCTCAATTTAATCTGAAACCATGCTCTTGCCACGAGCATTCGACTCCAAATTGAACGAATCTATTCAATTCAATTTTGTAATGTAAATAACACTTCAAGTAACTGATTCTATAAGAACATTCTAAGCTAATACACAAAATTAGGTAAAATGACCAAAACTTCCCTTGGGCCCACGTCTCGGAATTGGGTAAAATTTATATTTTCAAAATTCTCATGCTCTCACGAGTTCATGCATACCAAAATTATCCAAATCTAAGGTCAAATTCCCAATCAAAAGTCAAATTCTAGGTCCAAGAACTTTCTTCCAACTTTTCCCTAATTTTCATCTCCAATCCGAAATTAAATGATGAAACTAACTATAGATTGATGGAATATAACTAGAAAGGGTTAAAGAGTTGTTACCCAATGATGTCCTATTCAATTTCCTCTCAAAATCGCCCTCTCCTGAGCTCCAAATCAAATTTTCAACTTTTGAAACTAAACCCTAGAAATTTCATATTTCTTCCAGCTATTATCGTATATGCGGTCCCGCTTTTACGGACCAATGGTCACACCTGCGACCTCTCACTTAAGACCAGTTTTCGCTTCTACGTTAGGCTATCCACACCTGCGGTCTCGCATGTGCGATTCCCTTCTCGCACATGAGGCTCCTGCTGGACCTCTCCAATTCTGCTTCTACGGCCACAGAGCCATTTCTGCAGCGTCGCACCCACGGGACCCAAACCGCAGGTGCGGTTATGATAGAAAACCAGCTGAAGCTGCAACTTCAGAACTCCAAAATTCATCCGTCAACCACCCGAAATCATCCCGAGGCCCCCGAGACCTCAACCAAAGGAACCAACAAGACCAATACCACTGTCCAAACTTATACCAATCCTTAAAACACCTAAAACAACATCGAAACGACGAATCATCCTTGGATTCAAGCCTAAAAATTCCAACTCTAAAAAATACGCTTTCAATCAAAAAGTCTATCAAACCTCATTCGAATGACCTAAAATTTTGCACGCACGTCACATTTAACCCTATGGAGCTACTCCAACTTTCGTAATTCTATTCCGACTCTCAGATCAAAATCTCACTATCGGACCGGAAACTTCAAAAATTTGACTTTCGGCATTTCAAGCCTAAATTAGCCCTCCAAAACACAATCCGATCATGCCCCTAATCCCGAGATCACCCAATGGAGCTAATGGAACCATCAGATTTTCATTCTGAGGCCGTCTTCACACTGTTCCAACTACGGTAAACTTTCCAACACTTAAGCTCTCATTTAGGGGCTAAGCGTCCCAAAACTCTCCGAAACTCAAAACCGAACATCCTGGCAAATCAAAATAGCATAAATAGACACGGGGTCCATCTAGAAACACCTATATGTAGAGGTCCTAACTCCCTCCAACACCATTAAGAAGGGACGGTTAGCAGCACGCAATAGAGATCGCTGACCAAACACTCGCTTTGCATGACCAATAAGGGGATGGGAAGGGTAGATATGGGATATGATGACTACGCGCTAATGTCACGTGCAGCCCCTCAATGAGGAGTGTTTACCGGACATTATGTGTGGTGATCCCAAAGATAACCAACCTAGGACCCCTTCTTTACCAAAATTCCCTTTTTATTTAAATTATTTGTTTTACAACTTGTCCAAACCTTTATCTTACTACTTGAGTTATCCAACGTGCTATATTTGCAACTTATTTGATTCAACTATTTATATAAACTAATTTGTGAATAACCCATAGTTGTGGACCAAGAGGGGTGCCTAACACCTTCCCCTCGAGGTTACTTCGAGCCCTTACCTTAATCTTTGATAATGCAGACCAACCAAAGAGTTAATCACTCTAGGTGTCCTAATGCACCGTAATCCATTAGGTGGCGACTCTCCAAATACCCAATTCCTAAAAGGAAATGAGTTATCACCCCATGGAATGTCGAAACCCATACTTCCCCGTTAAAAGGGAAAAAAGGGGGCGCGGCATCCATAACAGTCAGGTGTCACCCAGGGGAACTCGAAAGGCTTTCAGAACGAAGCAAAGCAAGGCCAGCGGACAAAAGCACAAACCAACCTCCCCCCTCCCCACAAAACTTAAAAATTTTCTTTGAATGCAGGTACATTTGACGTAACGATAACACTCGCAAACACATATACACAAAGAAAATTCACTATCCAATCGGCCATCAGATATCGAATATACATCTCCAGCTAAGACATATGTTACTTTTACTTAATCTCTGCATGAGGCTAATCCTTGCCTCCATACCTGCATGAGGCTAATCCTTGCCTCCATACTTGCATGAGGCTAATCCCTGCCTCCCTATTTGCATGAGTCTAATATCTGACTCCATACTTGCATGAGGCTAATCCCTGCCTCCATACTTGTATAAGTCTAATCCCTGACTCCTCATTTGCATGAGTCTAATCTCTGACTCCATACTTACATGAGGCTAATCCCTGCCTCCATATCTACATGAGTCTAATCCTTGACTCCTTGAGGTTAATCCCTGCCTCCATACTTGCATGAGTCTAACCCCTGACTCCCTATTTGCATGAGTCTAATCCTTGACTCCATGAGGCTAATCCTTGCCTCCATACTTGTATGAGACAAATCCTTGCCTCCCTATTTCCATGAGTCTAATCCCTGACTCCACATTTGCATGAGGCTAATCCTTGCCTCCCTAGTTGCATGAGTCTAATCCTTGCCTCCATACTTGCATGAGGCTAATCCTTGCCTCTCTATTTACATGAGTCCAATCCCTGACTCCACATTTGTATGAGGCTAATCTTTGCCTCCCTAGTTGCATGAGTCTAATCCCTGACTCCCATATTTGCATGAGGATAATCTTTGCCTCCCTATTTGCACGAGTCTAATCCCTGACTCCACATTTGCACGAGGCTAATCCTTGCCTCCATATATGCATAAGGCTAATCCTTGCCTCCATATGTGTATGAGGCTAATCCTTGACTCCATCTTGCATGAGGCTAATCCTTACCTCCATATTTGCATGAGGCTAATCCCTGCCTCCACATTTGCATAGGACTATGCACTGACCCTTTTTTTGCACAAATATTGTTCTATTTCTAGTACTATCTATTTGCTCTTTAATCAGGCTAAGCTCTGCCCTCCATTTCACAAGACTAATCATTTTCTTGATAACGTCATGACTATTGCACATCACGGGCTGAAATATATCGCTAATCTATCTGAAGGAATCATAGTCTAAAGGCATCATCTTCATAGCCAGAAGACAACATGCCATGGCCTGAGGATCCTTCAAACTTGCATATCATTATTCAAAGGCGTCATGGTTTGGAGGCACCATTTTCATGGCCCGAGAATATCATTTTATGGCCCGAGAATCCCTCACTAAACAATTCATGGCCCAGGACGTCATGGTCTAAGGACGTCATCTTTAACCGTCCAAAGACAACCTTCATGGTCCAAAGGGAATCTGCATTATGTTTAAATTTTCGCAAATATGTTTGTAGCATCTTTTATCTGCAGGTAACCAGTAAGCAACTGTTATCCTAGCAGGAGAAATCTTGCTTCAGTTCCCTCCAACCCTCCCGAGCTTTAACCGCTCACCGTAGCCACTTTCGCATCACGTGTCCGTTCTTGCAGTAATTTCATCGGCATACTCCGTGGATGAATTCAGAACTACACATGGCCTGATTCTAGTAAAATCAGGTATATATAGGCAACTTGAAGACCAGATTTCGGATTTTAGCCTCTGTCTTTCAAAACATCCCGCCCGATCAAAATTGGCCATCATTTCTTTACCCGAAAACTCTTTTATCCTTCCTAGATAAAGAGGGGAAGCTGTTGATACCCAATTTTTTCCTATATTTTTTATATGCCTAAATACCTTCAAAATAGCATATACATGCATATATAAGCATGCGCAAGGTCTTTACAACTTTTTCCATAATTGTAAGGATTTAAATTAATTTATTTCCTTCCCTTTTATTCATAAAATCCCCAATAATTATCCCTCAAATTATTGTTGTGGTAATTTAGTTATTTAATTTCTATATTTATGCCAAAATATGGTTAAAATATTTTATGATTGCATTTTTGTATTTTTAAAGCTAAATTGCATATAATTACAATATTTGCCCCATTAATAGATAATTGTTTACATCGAAGTGGAACATAACTTCTCTCTCTCTCTGATAACGCATGCCTATCTCTAACGGTAACACTGCTTATCCTCCGGCAAATCCCAGCACCGGCGATAACCAGGTAAGTACGATCCTTTCTCTCTCTCTCTTCTCTCCTCTCCTTTCTCTCTCCTTTCCCTCTCCTTTCTCTTTTTTTTCTCTCTCCTTTCACTTCCATGTCTCTCTCCCGGGTCTCTCTCTTCTTTCCCCTTTCGTCTAAACCTAGCAGCAGCTTTTCCGGCGACCACCGGCGCAGGCTCGTAGCTCTTCTGCTTTCCCGGCCCAGCAACACCACCCTCCCCCTTTCTTCAAACCCTTCCTTTCTCGTGCAGGTACTATTTTTCGGTGGCTTTTCCGGCGACAACCCTCTTTTTCCTTGGGCTCGGGATTTGCTATGTGTATTGCAGGTATCACTTTTGGTGGCTATTCGGTAACGGGTGGGAGGTGCACGGACAAGCTTAGTAGAGCAGGCCAATTGACAGTCACAAAGGAAGTCAGGTTCCAAAGCACCTAGGTTATATTTACAGGATTTGCTGCAGCTGACCAGGCAATCGCGAAGCATACGGGCGAGTTGAGCGGGGCATCTCTAGGGGCATCAAGGTATACTTCCAGGTTCTGTTCATCGGGAGTTGGTACCTTCCGTTTTCCTATCTCTTTCTCTCTATTGGATAATTTGTGGCTATCTAGTTAGCATCATTTTAAGCGTACTCCTAGTATTTGTAGTATACCTGTAGTTGCAACCGGATATTGTCTGGTTTGGGTCCGGGTTTGTGTCTTCCGAAGTTTATCGCAGGTATAGTGGCCGTGGTATGGGATGGTAGAGTAAGGTCATGTCCTTGAGGGGTGCCGGGGGTGAGAAGGGGGTGGGGAGGGGGTCAGGGGCTAGGACGAGAGGTAAGGAGGGTAGTGGGAAAGAGGGAGGTTGTTTATTGAGGATCGGGTCGTGGAACATAGGCACGCTGACGGGTAAGTCTATTAAGTTGGCCAAGATTCTCCAAAAGAGAAAGTTTAATATAGCTTGTGTCCAGGAGACTAGGTGGGGAGGGTCGAATGCGAGGGATACGGACGGTTATAAGTTGTGGTACTCTGGAGCCATGAGGGGTAAGAATGGAATGGGTATCTTGGTGGATATGGATCTTAGAGAGTATGTGGTTGAGGTTAGGAGAGTGAATGATCGGCTAATGTTTATTAAATTGGTGATTGGTGAGTGCACCCTCAATGTAGTTAGCACTTACGCGCCGCAAGCGGGCTTGGATGAGGAGGTTAAGAGGCGCTTTTGGGAGGGCCTGGATGAGATTGTGCGTAATATCCCACCTACTGAAAGGTTATTTATTGGAGGGGATTTTAATGGCCATATCGGGGCGGCTGAGGGTTCTTATGGCGAGGTGCATGGTGGCTTTGGCCTTGGGATAGGAACGGAGGAGGTACGTCGCTGTTAGACTTCGCTAAGGCTTTCGAGCTGGTGATTGCGAACTCAACTTTTCCGAAGAGGGAGGAGCATCTGGTTACTTTCCGAAGTCTGACAGCGAAGACTCGGATCAATTACCTCCTCCTCAGAAGGTGTGATAGAGGGTTGTGCAAGGATTGTAAGGTTATCCCGGGGGAGACCCTCGCAACTCAGCATAGGCTCTTAGTGATGGACATTGGCATTATGATGAAGAGGAAGAAGAGGTATTCTCATGGACGACCGAGGATTATATGGGGAGCTTTGACCAAGGATAAAGCCCAGGAATTGGAGGGGCGGTTATCGGCTATGGGAGCTTGGAGGAGTAGTGGAGATGCGAGCACTATGTGGTTAACTACGGCGAACTATGTGAGGAAGGCGGCGAGAGAGGTGCTAGGTGTATCGAAGGGTTTTTTTGGCAGGCACCAAGGAGACTGGTGGTGGAATGACATAGTCCAAGGTAAAGTGGAGGCGAAGAAGGAAGCGTACGCGAAGTTGGCAGGGAGCTCAAGCGAGGAGGAGAGGAGAGCGAATAGGAAGAGGTACAAAGTGGCTAGGAAGGAGGCGAAGCGGGCGGTCATGGAGGCTAAGAATGCAGCGTTTAGCCATTTATACGACGAATTAGGGGAGAAAGGAGGGGACAAAAAGTTGTTTCGGCTGGCTAAAGCAAGGGAGAGGAAGGCCCGAGATCTGGACTGAGTGAGGTGTGTCAACGATGAGGATGGTAGAGTTTTGATGGGAGATCCCCAGATTAAGCAGAGATGGCAGATGTACTTCTATTGTCTTCTAAATAAGGAGGGGGACCGGGATATAGCGCTGGGGGACTTGGGGCATTCGGAGAGTCACCGAGATTTTGGGTATTGCAGGCGCATTAGGGTTGATGAGGTCATGGGGGCTTTACGTAGGATGAGTAGGGGTAGAGCGACCGGGCCAGATGAAATTCTGGTTAGGTTTTGGAAGTATGTGGGTAGAGCAGGATTGGAATGGCTGACTGGGTTGTTGAATGTAATTTTCAGGACGAAAAGGATGCCGGAGGAATGGAGGTCGAGTACAGTGGTTCTGTTGTACAAGAACAAAGGTGATATCCAGTGTTGTAACAATTATAGGGGTATCAAGTTACTTAGCCATACCATGAAAGTCTGGGAGAGGGTGGTGGAACTAAGGGTAAGGAAGACGACGTCGATATCCGACAACCAGTTTGGGTTCATGCCAGGCCGCTCCACCACGGAAGCTATCCACCTTATTAGGAGGTTGGTGGACCAGTACAGGGATAAGAAGAAGGATCTGCATATGGTGTTTATTGATTTGGAGAAATCTCATGACAAGGTCCCAAGGGAGGTGCTCTAGAGATGCCTTAAGGTGAAGGGCGTGCCGGTAGCCTACATAAGAGCGATCAAGGACATGTATGACGGAGCTAAGACTAAGGTTAGGACTGTGGGAGGCGACTCAGAGCATTTCCCGGTTGTAATGGGATTACACCAAGGTTCTGCGCTTAGCCCATTCCTATTTGCCTTGGTGATGGATGCTTTGGCACGCCATATTCAAGGGGAGGTGCCATATTCAAGGGGAGGTACCATGGTGTATGTTGTTTGCTGATGACATCATTCTAATTGACGAGATGAGGGCAGGTGTTAACGAGAGATTGGAGGTTTGGAGAGAGACTCTTGAGTCTAAGAGTTTCAAATTGAGCAGATCTAAGACAGAGTACATGGAGTGCAAGTTTAACACTGAGTCGAGGGATGTAGGCGGGGACGTAAGGCTTGGGTCACAGGTTGTCCCCAAGAGAGATAGCTTCAAGTACCTTGGGTCGGTGATTCAGGGGGACGGAGAGATCGACAAGGACGTCACTCACCGCATAGGGGCGAGATGGATGAAATGGAGGCTGGCATCTGGAGTCTTGTGTGATAAGAAAGTGCCACTGATACTCAAAGTAAGTTTTATAGAGTTGTGGTTAGACCAGCTATGTTGTATGGGGCAGAGTGCTGGCCGGTTAAGAACTCTCATATCCAGAGGTTGAAAGTAGCATAGATGCGGATGCTGAGGTAGATGTGCAGACACACTAGGATGGACAAGATCAGGAATGAAGATATTCGGAGGAAGGTAGGCATCGCTTCTGTGGATGACAAGATGCGGGAAGCGAGGCTCAGATGGTTTGGGCACGTGCAGAGGAGAAGCATCGATGCTCCGGTGAGGAGGTGCGAGCGATTGGCCGTGGTGGGTATAAGAAGAGGTAGAGGGAGACCTAAGAAGTATTGGGGAGAGGTGATCAGGCAGGACATGGTTCGTCTGCATATTTCCGAGGACATGTCCCTTGATAGGAAGGCATGGAGGACAAACATTAGAGTTGTAGGATAGGGGTAGTAGTGCTTCCCTTTCTGCATTCCGGGGGTGAGGCGGGGTTGGATTAGGGTTGATCCTAGATGGCTTGTAGTTTATGTTGAACCCACACTATTCTTGAGGTTTATCTTAGATGCCTTAGACTCTGGTTACTGTTGCTGCATGTCATTCATCTTTCTTTTTTTATGCTTCTATTACTATAATGGTTTCTACTGGAATTACTACTGAATTCTCTTTTCTTTTATTTTCTTTTCTTTTCTTGTTTTCCTTGTTCTATTTTATTTCCGTCGTTCTGAGCCGAGGGTCTATTGAAAACAGCCTCTCTGACCTATCGGGGCATGGGTAAGGTCTACGTACACATTACCCTCCCCAGACCCCACTAGGTGGGATTCTACTGGGTAGTTGTTGTTGTTGTTGTAATAGATAATTACATTTATATGCGTGAAATTTATCTCTTATATTTTTAAAATGTTAAATATCAATTTTAAATTATTTTAGTACACAAAATTATTTTTCAGAAATTATTTATCATTTATTATAAATTATATAGGGAAAATTGTCTATTTAAAATATAGCCAGATTTACATTTAAATTGTAGCCCAATTTAAACCCAACCCTAGCCCAATTTCAGATTAAAAACACCCTACCCAAACCCTGAAACCCGCCTACCCAATCCAAGACCCGTCAAATCCTAGCCGTTGATCTAAAAGATCAACGGCCCTTATCCGTTCTTACCATTTTTTGTTCCAACGACCCCTTAACCCTATCTCATTTCCCAAATTCGCTGCCTTTATATTCTCTCATGTCCTCTCCTCTCTCAACCCCTCAACGTAACCGTAGCTCCTTCAACTGCCGACTCCCTTCTCTGGTCTTCTCCGGTGATATCCCTTCAACTCTTAAGCCTCCAATGGCTCCTCTATTGCCATGCTCGCCTTCTCTGAGGCCTTCAAGGGCCATAGGCCACACTGACTTGCATCTAGGGTTTGCCATCTGGTCTGTTCTTGGCTACTTCAGTATGATTTCAAGCAAAATCATGTTGTACTTGTTACGATTCTTGAGATTTTAGACAAGCTCTTTCATCCCTACTTGGGTTTCTTCTGAAACCCTAATTTTTGCTTACATTTCCTAGATCTGTACAATTTTTAAATGATTTGATTCTGTTTCTTTGATGTTTTACACTATCCTTGTAACTCTTTACAAGAATCATCGATTTCAGAGTGTTTTCACCTTCTTCTGAAATTAGGGTTTTCGGAACTTCTTCTTGATATGACCCCATCCCCGGCCATGATGGCGCCCAACACACTGTTAGGCAAGCCCGACCATTCAACAACCTTAGCCCATTTCTTACACAATTCATGATTAAATAACATAGGAAATTTACTAAGTCATAATATTAGAAGTCTGAAATAAAAGATAGAACATGCGGAATCTCAAGTAACAATCCTACAACATAGCCCAACGGATCCGGTGTCACAAATCTGAGCCTCTAATACAGATTTATCAACCTAATACATGTCCGTCTAGAGAATACGAAGTAAAATACAAGGACAGAAGGGAGAGATCAATGATGCGAACGCCATGCAGCTACCTCGATGCTCCCGGATAAGTGCTGCTCAAAAGAAGATCCTCACTCTGCCTCGGATGCACCTGGATCTGCACGCAAGGTGCAGGGAGTAACGTGAGTACTCCGACACAGTAAGTAATAAACATAAATAATGGCTGAGAATGAGAAATCATGGATAAACACATTGTAATCTATAACACGACAGTTTAAACCAAGTATTATGAAATCAGTAAAATAATGAAAATGAAATATGGAAATACTACAACAGATAATCAAGCAAATGGCAGTCAAATAGGAAAATGCAACACATAATTCGGTACTCTCTAGTATCCGCTTGTGGCATGAAGCCCGATCCCATTTATTTATCATCGACGGCGCTCACTGGGGGTGTGCAGACTCCGGGAGGGGCCCCTTACGACCCAAGCGCAATAACAAAGCCATCTCGTGGCATCAACTAGGCCCTCAACCTAATAACAATATCAATATAATACTGCTGCGGCGCACAACCCGATCCCATACTCAGTCCAAAAATCATATAAGCCACTCGGGCAATAACAGAATAGTAGTTTTCAGCCCAAAACATCATTAGAAATATCTTTTAAGTTTCAAATCTGAGTAAAAGTGGTTGAGTTTGTAAATAGTATTAAACAATAGGACTTAGTTCATATAATATGTAAAAATAGTGAGGAAACAATGATAATAATCCCCGAAGAGTTCAAATAGTTGGCACGAATCCCAAATATGAAAATTAGTACAAATAATGATGATATCAAATAATCTTCAATCAAATACGCGGTAAAACATCACTCGAGACGGACCAAGTCACAATCTCCAATAGTAATCGACCCCGCGCTCATCATCAAGTGCATGTCTCACCTCAATATAGCACTACGATATACAAATCCGGCTAAAACTCTAGCTCACTATGCCCTTGCCCCTCAAATCGGCCTCCTCGCACGTTGAATCTGACCAAAACCACAACAAATACGCCCAATCGAAAATAACTGAAAAACATAAAAAATCCCGAAATTAGCAAAGCCCGAGCCCCGAGTCCACTTCTCGAAACTCAGAAATTTTTACATCATTAGCTTCCTTATCTCGGCACGAGTTCATACATATCAAAATCACAAGAATCGGAATCCTTAATTTATGCTCTCTTAAGTTCAAGCCCTAAACCACCATTTTTGCCCATTAATTCCTTAAATTTTCAGTCATAATTAATGAAATAACACAATAGAATCGTGTTTTAGGTCCAAAATCCTTACCTTATCGAAGCTCCTTGAAATCCCACTTCAAAATCTCCCTCAATTCTCCAAGTTCGAAGTTAGAAATGAGAAACCTTTCAAAATTTGCGAGGATGAACTTAAATATCTTTTGCCCAGACATAACCGCTTCTGTGGTAAAATTACTGCTTCCGCGATACCGCTTCTGCGGCAAAAGTTCCGCTTCTGCGGAAATCATTAAAGCCCCCAGGGATCACTTCTACGACTAAAATCCCGCGTCTGCGGCTTCACAGATGCGGCTCCTCGTCCGCTTTAGCGAAAAACAGCTGACCAGGCCAACACTCGCTTCTGCGGCCTTTTCTTCGCACCTGCGGGTACACTTCTGTTGTTCAAATTCCACAGAAGCAGAAATACCAGAAGCCGCAGAGTTTGCAACATGTACAGATCCAAAACTCTCTGTTAACCATCCGGAATCACCCCGAGGCCCTCGAGACCTCAACCAAAATCACCAACACATGCTAAAACACCATCCAAACTTGTTCCAATCATCAAAACACCTCAAACAACACCAAAACCATCAAATTACATCTAATTCAAGTATAAGTTCTTCTTAAACTTCCGAAACATGCATTCGATAAAAAACCCAACCAAATCACCTCCGAATGACCTGAAATTTTGCACACACATCTCAAATCACATAAAAAAGCTACTGCAACTCTCAGAATTCCATTATGATCCTCAGATCAAAATCTCACATGTCAACCGGAATTCACCAAAATACTAACTTCGTCAATTCAAGCCTATTTATACACCGGACCCCCAACCCACTTTCGATCACACTCCTAAGTCACAAATCATCCCTCGAAGCTAACCGAATCACTGGAAATCACATCCGAACCCTTTAACACATAAGTCAACATTCGGTTGACTTTTCCAAACTAGGCTTTCCTTAATGAGACTAAGTATCTCATTTCCTACCAAAACCAATCCAAATCAACCCGATCATACCAAACACAGATAATGAAGCATAAAGAAGCAGGAAATGGGGGAAACAGAGCGGTAACTCGTGCGACGATGAGTCGAGTCGTCACACTTCTAAAACCTTGTTTAAACCGATTCTTTATGATTAAACTTCTATCTCTTGCATATTACGACTGATCCTATAATTTTACTACCTCTTCAACTTGTCTCTGTTGAAATCCCTAATTTTTCTAGGTTTCTTCGTTGGATTTTGTGACTAGCCTATTCTTGTTCGAGTTTCTGTGACTGTTTCACTTCAAATGTGTTTTCTACTGAGTTTCTTATGCCTAATTTATATCATCTCTATATGTTTATGTTCATCTTGATTGTTTAGACTTGCCTCTTTCTATCGATATTGCTTAACTTGTATATTTTCTATGACTGGTTATTCTTATTTTTACTCTATTTATATGCTGAATACTGAATCATGACTTCCCCTTTGATTGATCCTGGATTTTCTGTTTTTATGGTTTGATTGAAAGATCTTATTTTAAACCCTTAATTTCTACCTCTTCTATTCAAATTAACTGATTCGCGTACCTTGTCTGCTGTGGTACTTTATTCTTATCGACTATTTTCTTAATTAAGAGAATTCTGAATTTAGCCCTAATTGTTTACCCTATACTTATTGAATTTGATTCTTTCCTTATTAGTCATACACTAATTTCTTTCCTTATATGCTACTTGTTCTTACCGTTTGAATTGATTCCCTTAACTTAAGGGAGTACTTGTCCTGATTTTTCTATAATTGGTTCTGAGTTCCATAATTATTATGCTACTATAATTCTTGCCTTATTTTACCTAATTTTCGAACTACTATATATACACACTCTCTCATTAACACAAGGACACAAATACTCTTGGTTCAAAAAGATCTCTCTCTCTCTCACTTAAACTTTCTGCTCTACTTTTGTGCTACTTGATACTATTCTAAGTTAGCCAGCTGCAAGCCAAGGCTAACCATTGTGTTCTCCTACTCATTTACTTTGCTTACTGTCTTCTTTACTGGTATGTTCTAGTTTCAATTCATGTTCCAACAACAATATGGTTCTTGTATTGCTTTAGTTCATTCATGTTTCTAGTTTGCTTCTATTTATGGTTTTGCTGTGAAACTTGCAGTTAATATGCTTACATGATTAGCATGTTATGAACTCCCCTTCCTTAGAATCAGTCTGAGCATGTTACCCCTTCTATGTAATCTTGCACTATCTGGACTATGATATGAATCTTCTTTTAAAGTAGTCTATACTTCTGAACTTGTATATGTACTGCCTTGGGATCCTCTTGAGAAACCTCTGAGCTCTGGCATACTGAGGCTGGCCCTTCCATACTGCATTTATTCAATTTTGGTTACTAAGTCTAGTTGTAAGCACTGCTCGGGATCCTTGAGATCCTTAGGGAACTTTGATGCACCTAGACTATGACATTGTCTATGGAATTGAGGAATTTGAGGCATTTGAGGCTATTAGAGGCTTTGGAAATCTGGGCCTATCTGTACGCTCCTTATAGAATAACTTTTTATTTTCTTATTTAGTAATGTAATTCATTCATATGATCTGTAATAATTTGTAAAGAAATATTGGGGTAACTAGTGAAAGGGTGGGTAGCTACATGTTTGTGGGTAATACGAGTAAGAACCATGCCTATAGGATTTTACAATTTGTTGTGTTTGCCTTTATAAATAGCAACAATGCCTATAGGACTTTATAATTTGTTGTGTTTGCCCTTATAAGTAGCAACCATGCCTATAGGACTTTACAATTCATTGTGTTTGCCTTTATAAGTAGCAACCATGCCTATAGGACTTTACATCTTGTCATGTTTGTCTCACCATGTTATAAATCATGCCTATAGGTTTCAAGTGATTCCATAATAGAAATCATATTGATAAGTCTTAAAATCGGTTTCACAAGTAGATGTCATGCCTATAAGATATAATCCAAGTTCGATTTCTGTTATAACAAGTGTTTATGTATGTTTCCATGTGTCATCATGCCTGCAAGTCTTTAAAATCAGTATTAAAATTAGATATCATGCCTATAGGGAACAACATCAGATTCTGCCTATAGATCCAAACTAGTTTGGTTTCAAATAAATCAACCTACTCCGCATTTAAGTTCGCTTCTAAACTGGTGTAATTAAGTGGTTTATATTTCCATGAAACGAGTTCTTTAAAACTGTCTTAATCTATTATTAGACAGCATGCCTATAGGGATTAAAGAGTCCATTTCAAAACCTACCTTGTTTCACTATATAAAATGTAGTCATCAGTATTTCCCATATAGGCAAGCCTGTAGGGCGTTATCAAAACTTGCAATTCTGAAACTGTTTCTATGACTTAATGTTGTTCTGGTTTAAGCAAGCTTTAAAATCAGTAGGCCACTGATAGGATCATTACTTCTGAGTTTATAAAACAAATTGCCTATTTTCTGTACATTCACTTAGGCATTATGCCTTAGGATACTATTTAACAAAATGCCTTATTTGTGCTTGAGTCGTGCTGTTTATGTGCTTTGTTTGAGGAGGAAACTTTGAGCCTCTAATTGCTCCCTTTTATTCTTATTTGCTAAGAGTCCTAATTGTTCTTGCGTGTCGCCTTAGTATTTTAACCTTTAATACCTTAGGGGTCTGTCTAGAACCACCTATAGGTAGAGGTCCTAAATCCTTCCGGGACCATTACGAAAGGACGGGTAATAGCACGCAATAGAGATCCCTGACCAACACTCGCTTTGAATGACCACTAAGGGGATGGGAAGAGTAGATATGGGATATGATGACTACGCGCTAATGTCACGTGTACTCCCTCATCGAGGAGTGTTTACCGGATATTGTGTGGGGTGATCCTATAGGCTAATTAGCCTAGGACTCCTCCTTTTCAAAATTCCTTTTGTTTAAACTTTATTTTATAATACAACTTGTTCAAAGTCTTTATCTTATTTGAGTTATCCAACGTGCTTTACTTGCAATCTACTTGATTCAACTATTTATTTTGGTTAATGGACTAATTTGTAAATATAAGTTCGGCTGGGACCTACACTTGTGGACCGTGGGGGGTTCCTAATACCTTTCCCTCAAGGTTACTTTGAGTCCTTACCCTAAATCTCTGGTAATGCAAATCAATCCAAGTGTTAATCACTCTAGGTGCCCTAACTCACCGTAATCCGTTAGGTGGCGACTCTTCAAATACCCAATTCCCGAAAAGAAATGAGTTATCACACCCCATGTAATGTCTAAACTCGGACCTCTCTCCGCGGAGGGAAAAAAAGGGGGCGCGACAATGTTCCCAGGAGCGGGTTGTGCGCACAATCTCAATCCTTTACGTGGAATATTTGTAATATGTGTGGTGGTCAAGATGGCTATTAGGATGGTTGTCCTAATTCTTTTCATCCTTCTCTGAGCCCTTATTATGATCTTTCTAACACCGTTTGTGAGTTTGATAGTGGCAATAAAGTGCAGTATATGGAATATGATGTATATATTAGGGATATTTTGAGGTAAGTAGCAGAGCAACAGGATGAAGTCAAAAACGATATGAAAATAATAAGGGCAATAATCTCAAGAATGAAGGCCAATATGGAAGAATTGAATGAAGAGAGAAAGTACCAGCAAGAGGAAAATTTTGAAAAATAGGATATTTTGAGTCAAACTTGGCTAGTGGAACAAGCTACAAAAATTGGAAATATATGAGGCTCAACGTGAGAATATTACAGATAGGATAAAAGACTTATTAGAAGGAAGAGCTGAACTGGGACAAATGATTGAAAATTTTGGCAATGCTACTCACGACTTGGGAGCTCAATTGATTGCAAAGGTTGGTGCGTCTAACGCCCAACAAAATAGTTCTGAGTTGTGTGAAACTGAAAAGAATATTATACGCCAAATTGAGGAGCTAAAAGTGGATAGTCAATCATTCGACCGTACTTTTATTAATGGTGTCCATGTTGAGGAAAACAATCTATAGTCATGTGAGGAAGTATATAATATTATATGTGAAGACTTTATCTGTGTACATATAAGGATGTAAATAGTGATGCAATTCTAGATTTGGGGCGTACTGGTCCTCATTCCATGCATTTTTCAACATTGTATTTGGATGGTGACATGGAAATCGAGTCATCTGAGCCTTTGGAGGAGCCAATGGACGAGGAAATGAGTGCTTATGTTCTTGAATTTGTTGTGCTAAAAAGTAAAATTTTCATTCCTCATCTAAAAGGTCAAGAGGTGTAAAGTGGAAATTTTATTACTTGACCTGGTTTTCTTTGTAGCCCCACCGAAGGAGCATAGCCACAGACTGGATGTCATGTTAGGGGTACAATTCATAAGTTCTAAGTGGAGAAAAAAGTGATTCGAGTCGTGCCGCGACTTTCAACATTATTTTTATTTTTTATTTTTTTATTATATTATTTTTGTAGTGTGTATTTTTTATTTTGTAGGATTATAAGCATATGAAGCAAAGCTATTGAAAGAGTGTAAAAGCGAGCTAGATGGTGAGAACTAAGTATGGGGTGCCCACGCAAAGGACCATGCCTGAGGGAAGTCTGAGTACCCCGTGAGCCGTGATTGCTTCGGCCTTTGGCCTTTCAAGGAGTTTCTTGACCAGTCTTATTATTGTTTTGTTTTATTTGTGACATTGGGGACAATGCACTTTTTTAAGTGTAGGGTGGAAGAATTCCTCTATATAATTAGTAGTAGCATGTTAGAAAAATATTAATTTTTTATTTTTGTTTTTGTAGTTGTGTAGTATTTTAGTAGCTTAGAAAAATAAAATAAAAATTAAAAAAAATGTAAAAAAATTGGACTTTTCCCGATGATGGATCTTCTAGATAGTTTTCTTGAAAGCTTAAAGTCTAAACAAAAATCCAAAAATGTGTCTTTTAGCTTTCTTTAGGTAGTAATAATCCCCTGTATTTTTTTTTTTGTGCCTCGATTCTTTTTCTTGGGATGTAGTTTGAACCAAGTAGTAGTTTTTCCTTTTTTTTTTTTAGAGTAGAATAAAATTTAGAGAATAAATGGAGGAAGAAAGATGAGATTCCTAGGTGCCTTGACTTGTTTGATAGTAACATATTTAGACTTTGACATATATAATATCCTATATTTTGAAGTTGATCTTGATGCCTTTATATACTGGATAGCATATTTTGTGATACATATATCTCATTTTCTTGACTTATGGTCGGAAGACCTTGAAGTCAATTTGTAAATCCTCATTTAAAGTGTTGGCACTTGCCACTAATCTTTTCTTGGAAGTCGGCTAGGCAACTTAAATTAAAAGAGATCCTTACTCCCTTCGGTCCCAAGTAAGCGATTTTTTAGCTGTTTTCACACATATTAAGAAATTCACCTTTTAATATTAATTAGCAATAAAATTGACTATATTAACTATTATCTCTTCACATAAATACTCTTAACACATACTCCAACACTATTTATTCCAAGGGCAATATAGGAAAAAGATAATTAATTCATTTTTAAAATTTAGAGAAATTACTTATTTTAGACCAAAAAAAGACCAAAAAATTATTTATTTTTTGAACCGGAAGGAGTAACATTTTGAAAAAATTATGCAATAGAAAATTAAATTAAAGTTAGTGAATATGCACTGAGAAGTTAGTTAATTACTGAATTTTCCTTTCCGGTGGTGTATTTAATTGTAAGCTTTTCTGCTGCAAATTAGTTAAGTTGTCACTAAACTAAAATTTCTAATTCTATGTGTACCAAACTCTCATGTAGGTAAGATTCAACTTTTGCATAAAAGTTGAATCTAATTACAATTTTTATCAATTGAGACGAGAACTCACTGTTTCCAATTTTTCTTCGAGAAAAAAGCAAAGCTTGTCTATTGCCTTTTCTACACTAAGTTGGTTAAGTTGTCACTGGAATAAAATTATTGTAGGCCAAACCTTAATGTGGTGGTCAACTTACCATTTCTCTTTTCACTAATTTCAGTATACGTGCGTTGCACGTGTGTATAATGTCTATCAATTAAATATATATATATATATATATGTTAAAATAAAATGTAATATTTGTTTAAATGATGGAAATAATTTTTTTCACATAACTGTATTCAATATCTTCTGAATATGCATAGATGATGTATTTAGTTAAATTAGTTGCAATTTTTTTTGTAATTATACATGTCTTATAATATTATATACAAATATGTTAAATTGTGTCCCACCTAACATCTCTTTATGAATATATTTTGTCTTCTATTATTTCATCCTTATTTCTTAAAGTTGCATTTTAACCAATTTAATTCTTAATATTATAACTGATTTTCTTTTACCAATTTAATTCTTAATACTATAACTGATTTTGTTTTAAATCTGATTTCTTCTAATTCAAATACTTAATTATCTTTTTCATCACTAAAGAAATAATTTGTTTTTTAGGATTCAAATTAGTATATTAGTTCATACCATATGTATTTAATTATAACTATATCTTTATCCACAAAAATTCTTTTGTCAAATGATGAAAAATCGAAGTTTTGCATTTTATGTATGCCTTAGTGTTAGCAAATGACTTTTCTCAATCACTTTTCTTTCTTTCTTTCTTTCTTTCTTTTTCTTGCTAATATTAAATATTTTTGTAATTATTTTTTTAATTATGTTTTAAAATCTATATTAATATTTATATTTAAGCAAATTATTGATCGAAGAATAAAATTAATAGTTAGTGGACCAATCTCACGTAGACTGCTTATAGCATTTATAGGTTAATTATTGATTTGGGATAGACGAAAAACCAAAATGCTTCCTCTTTCTTTAATCTATTCTTTATTTTATTTTTACGTCATAATTGTTCACCTAAAATTTAGCACAATTGTATAATCTCTTTTGCACTAAAAATGTTCAATTGTAGAGAATTCATACGCATAAATATTTGATGTAATTTAATCAAACTTTAATTGTAATATTTACATAAGTTAAATTTTTAATGATTTTAAAGTCCTATTAATAAGGACTTCTTACTTAAGTCAAATAAGAAAGGATTTAACTACTAATAAATCTGATTCAATTTAAAACTCCTAAATATTAGCTAGGAGAATAATCAAACAATTATTTTGTCTAGTGTGAATAATATATTAAAAGGGTAAAAAATGCGAACGATATTTTGCGAAGGACCTTCGTGCTTTTAATATAGTATAGATTAGAGCTTCCAGAACGGGCCAAGCCAGCCCAGCCTAGCTCAAATCTTGCGGGCCTTTAAATTGATGGGGCTACGACACGTCAGCTCACCATTTAAATGGACAATATAGCCAGCCTAACCAAGCCCTAAGAGGGTCGTAATCTAGGACAAACTAACCCTATAATCTCGTAACTGAAATAGAAATTCTTTATATCTCTAGCTTTTTTTTCTATATTAAGATGAATATTTTTTAATTACTTTTCTTTTAAACTTCTTTAAGTTCAGTGTAACGATCCGACCGGTCGATTTGAGTATTGTAGCTCTGTTACCCTTATTTACTGCTCATTTTATGCTTAATAGTTGCTATGTGACTTGTCGGGGTAGTTGGTTTAGTTCCGGGGATGTTTCGGAATGAGTTCAGATATTTAGTCTCAAGATTGGGAACTTTAGTTGAAAAG
This sequence comes from Nicotiana glauca, assembly GCA_026770625.1. Lineage (NCBI taxonomy): Eukaryota > Viridiplantae > Streptophyta > Magnoliopsida > Solanales > Solanaceae > Nicotiana > Nicotiana glauca. The sequence continues at coordinate 76,309 of MU751297.1, forward strand.
ATTGATCGGATATTGACTTATATGTAAATAACTCCGAAATAGAGTTTTGATGGTTCCGTTAGCTCCGTTGGGTGATTTTGGACTTAGGAGTATGTACGGATAGTGATTTGGAGGTTCGTAGTTGAATTAGGCTTGAAATGGCGAAAGTAGGAAAATTAGATGCTTTGAAAATTTAGAAGTTTGATCGAGAGTTAACTTTGCGGTTACGGGGCTTGGATTGGGGTTTCGGGAGTTGAAGTAGGTCTGATGTGTCATTTGTGACTTGTATGCAAAATTCAAGGTCAACGGACTTTATTTGATAGGCTTCGGCGTCGAATGTAGAAGTTGGAAGTTCATAAGTCCATTAGGCTTGAATCGATGCACCTTTCGTGGTTTTAGCATTGTTTGATATGATTTGACGCTTCGAGCGAGTTTTTATGATCTTTTAGGACTTGTTGGTATGTTTGATTGAGGTCCCATGGGCTTCGAGTGGATTTCAGATGGTTAATGGAGTGAAAATTGGACTTGGAAGACTGCTAAAGAATTGCTGGTATCCAGTTATGGTTTCCTTCTATACGATCACGTGGGTAGGTACGTAATCACAAAGTCTTGTTTGGGGCAGCTGGGATTTTAGTCTATGCATTCACGAGCTGGACTATGCGATCTCGTAGGTTGTCCAGGAAGAGCATCACGAACGCGTAGGCATAGCCACGTTCGTGAAGAAGAAAGGAGGCAGGAGCTAGGTCAGGTGCATTGCTCTATGTGAACGCGCGGGTGGTTGTGTGATCTCTTTAGTTTAAGGGCCAGAGCATCACATTCGTGTAGAGGTTTCCGTGTTCGCGTAGGGTTAACTCATGGGGCAGCATATTTGTGCTTCGCGATCGCGAAGCATTTTCTACGATCGTGATGAAGGATCCTGGGCAGAAACTTAAATATTTCAAAACGAGAGTTTGAGTTCATATCAGAAATTTGATTTTGGGAGCTCGGTTGGAGGCGATTCTTGGAGATATTTTCAAGAGAATGATTGGGGTAAGTGATTCTTACTTATTTTTGGTTAAATTCCATGTTTATGTCTTTGATTCCATCATTTAATTAGTGATTTTGGTTGGAAATTAGGGGGAAATGGAGGAAAGTTCTTAGGCCAAATTTTGGAGATTTGATCGAGATTTTGGTATCGGATTTGAGTAATTTTGCTATGAGTGGACTCGTGGTTGAATGGTTGTTCGAATTTTGTGACTTTTATCGAATTCCGAAACATGGGCCCGGTGGTCAACTTTTGAGTTGACTTTTTGACTTTTGATTAAGAACTTAGTAATTTCACATGGAATTGATTCCTTTAGCTCATGTTGATTGTATCAAATTGTTTGTGGCTAGATTTTAGGCATTCAGAGGTCGTTTTGCGAGGCAAGGGCGCGTTGGAGCAAAACTTTTACACGGCTTGAGGTAAGTAACAGTTCTAAACTTGGTTATGAGGGTATGAAGCCCTGAATTACGTATTATGTGATTGGTGTTGAGGTGACGCACATGCTAAGTAACAGGTGTGTGGGCGTGCACCGTAGGAATTGTGACTTGGTCAATTCCATGGAACTGTACAATTGAATAATTTTGTTGTTATCCATATTTTTTCAATGTGTTAGAGAAATTGAGTTGCAATGTTAGAAATCATGCTTAGGCTATATGTTGGTACTATTGGGACCCATAGAGATCGCATTACATGTCGAATTATTTGCTTACTTTGAAATCACACACTCAATCACAGCCATTATTTACATATCATTTCTCCGTCTCTGTTACCATTTATTTATACATTATATCATCATTGTTTGGGCTGATTATCATGATTCTTGTGAGTCCAAAAGACTGGAGAGAATGATGACTAAGTGACACTGAGGGCCTGATTGTGAGGATATTATGGGATCGGGCTGCACGCCGCAGCATGTTTGTTTGATTCATGCCAAGATTGGCTTATTATAGCGCTTGCGCTGGAATTGTCCCTCCGGAGTCTGCACATCCGTAGTAAGTACAAGTAACTATTGACTGCGAGTGCAGGTATCTAGTGCGAGTACCGAGTGATTAGGAGGATTGAGTAGCTGCAAGGATGGAGTGAATGGGAGGACTGAGTGACTGATACTCTGAGAGTATGCATGTGATTTTAATACTGTCTTTATACTTCAGTTGGAATATATAACTGTCATGTAGATATCGAGTTGTACCATATCTTGTTTATTTTGAATTTGACATGATTTACCTATCTGGGCTTTAACTGTTAAACTTGAAAGCATGCCTACATTTTTGTACTATAATCATGTAATTGAATTGTACCTGTGAAGCTCGTCACTACTTTTAGTGCAATAGTTAGATTTTTTACTTACTGAGTTGGTTGTACTCACGCTATACCTTGCACTTCGTGTGCAGATCCAGGTGTATCTGATCATATTGGTTGCTGATTCTCAGAGTTTACTGTCTTTCGGAGATTTTTGAGGTAGCTGCTCTGGCGTCCGCAGACCTTGACTCTCCTCCTCTATTCCTCAGTTTTTATTTATTCAGTTTCAGTTTCTTAGACAATGATTTAGACTCTGTATAAGTATAGATGCTCATGTACTCAGTGACACCCTAGTTTTATGAAAGATTTATAATCGAGTTGTGACATTCTATTCGGTTTACGAGATATTTTACTTATCTAAAACCTATTTTAGTATATTCTACATTTTAAATTATTGGAAATGTCTGAGTTGTCGGCTTGCCTAGCATCATTATAGGTGCCATCATAACGGGTTTAGTTTTGGGTCGTGATAAGTTGGAATTAGAGCCTAGGTTACATAGGTCACACGAGCCATGAGCAAGTTTAGTGGAGTCTTGCGGATCAGTATAGAGACATGTGTACTTATCTTCGAGAGGCTGTCGAACCCGTAGGAAAACTTCACATTCTTGTATTCTTGTTGCGCGGATTTGTTGATCCCAAGAACTAAACTTCTGTTATTTTATTCTCTCATAGATGGTGGACACATTCTACCGGATAGGACGGACATCCACCAGTACCACCTGTTAGGGCCATGAGAGGTCGAGGTCGCGGTAGGAGCAGGGGTGCAGCTCGTACAGCAGCTAAAGCAACACCTGCAGATCTACTAGCTGCTCCAGCTTCGTAGCAGGTTCCAGATGTAGTTGAGCCAGTGGGGCCAACTCAGGCACCAGCTGTGCCCATTGTAATTCCAGGCCTCCAGGAGGCTTTGGCTCAAATATTGGCTGTGTACACTAGCCTCGCTCATGAGGTTTCTATTCCGACCGCGGCAGCCACTTCTCAGGCCGGGGGAGGTACCCAGACTCCCGCCATCCCGTACTCCAGAGCAGGTGATACAGGGACTTCAAACACCGAGGGTATCACCAGCCCAGCCGATTGCAGTTGCTCAGACCCACGTGGGTCCCGTTATGATAGATGATATGCAAAAAATACTTGGGAAGTTTGGGAGACTTCAGCCTCCGTCATTCAGTGGGGCTGAGTCATATGATGCCTAGAATTCTTGGATAGGTTCCAGAGGATTCTTTATACAGCGGGTATTCTGGAGACCAATGGGGTCTCATTCACTACTTTTCAGTTTACTGGGACCGCCTTCAGTTGGTAGGAGGACTATGAGAGGAGCAGGCCTGTCGGTGTCACCCCACTTTCATGGCATGAGTTCTCTATACTCTTCTTGTAGAAGTTTGTGCCACCAACCCGTAGTGGAGGTGGAAAGTGGGCTGGTTCGGGCCCTAAACGGTCTCGTAGGCCGCGGTCCCGATCCCGGGCCGGTCCTTAAATAAACGGGCTTAGCGGTCCCTGGCTAAATAGTTTTTTGTAGGAACCGGCCCGGAATCGGGCCCAAGAACTCATGGTCCCGGGCTAAATGAGCCAGGCCCGCAGACTAAGTGGGGCCCATGGCTAAATAATAATTTTAAAAAGTTAAATAGAAATTAGAGACAAAAAGATGTTAAAAAAAATCTAAGGCATTATAAATTTATTATAGAATTGTTACCTAATTATTTAATTAAAATTTAAAGACAAAACAACAACAACATACCTAGTATAATCCCACAAGTGGAGTTTGGGGAGGGTAATATGTACGCAGACCTTACCCCTACCTGGGGAGGCAGAGAGGTTGTTTCCGATATACCCTCGGCTCAATCAAACTTAAAGACAAAAATATTGTAAAAATATATTCAAAGCAATGTCTTGTAATTTTATTATAGCAATAAAAAATATGGCAATATCTTTCTTAATCTTCCTCCTCCCTATGGAATGAGCACAACAAGGTGCTAATACCACCATTGAGAAGAAAAAGAAACTAATCAAGATGTGTCAAAATAGAAGTTATATAATACATACTAATTTTTGTTCATACAAGTTATATTCTATCTCTTACAAACTTCATAAATCCTTCAAGGTCCGGAGGAATTTTAGTTGGTGGTGGCAAAAAAGTAGCTTGGTCATCACCGCTTCCATTGTCGGGCAAAGCAGCATGGAACATTTGGTCTAACACCAAGCACTAAGTCCTCTTACTCCCGTAGTTATTTTAAAAGATTGAGAATCTGAAGAAGAAGGAGTTGGAACATTTGGTCTAGCATGATTTAATGCAACTTGATAAGCATTATAAATAGTTTGAGCATTTACTCTAATTGAGGCTATTGCTTCCAGAAGTTTAGGCAACTCATCATCTGCAAGTGATAAACCATTAAAAACAGTTTCATACCAAAATTTAGGACCTCCTAATTTCATACAAGGATTTAACAAATCTTCAACACCATAAATAGGGGGAATAGGGAAAAAAATATTTTTTAAAGTTTTTTCTCATAGAATCAATAGCAACTTGATAAATTTCCCCACTGATAACTAGAGATTTTGACGCATTTTATACTCCTTCTTGCTTATGCTTTGATTAAGTATTCATACAAAATAATCCCAAAAGGCTCACAAGTTGTGCTTGATTGCAGGTTTGATCAGCAAAGTGACAAAATGTCAAAGATCGGCTCAAAAGGAGTGAAACTTGCATAAGTACCAAAGACAAGACAAGCTCAGGCAGAACAGGCCTAGTTCGCACCGCACAAAGTGGTGTGTGGCCGCACTGGGAGATTCAAAGAGGTCGAATTCAAGGAAAATAGGCAGTGCGGCCGCACTAGGTTTTGTGCGGTCCGCACTGAAGGCAATGCGGCCGCACTACCATTCTGTGCGGTCCACAGAGCCAAGATTCAGAGAAGCTACCAAATGAAGTTTTCAAGCCAATTCGTTCCGTAGATGATTTTGTGCGGACCACACTAGAAGCCTCTGCGTCCGCAGTCCATTCTGTGAGGTCCGCGAAGCCCAAGTTCAAAGAGTGAGATTTTAAAGTCAAAAGCCTAGTGCGGCCGCACATCATTTTGTGCGGTCTGCACTAACCCCGCAGGAGCATTTTTGTCCAGATTTTTTAGCTTAGTATAAATAGATTTGTTTCCCATTTTTAGGGTATCGGATAGATTTAACCCTTAGCTTAATTTACAAATTGTAGTTTCTTAACAATAGAATTATAAAGAAAACTCCAAAAATGATAAGAATTACAATTTGGAACATATACGCAATCCTAAGCTAAATAGATACTTGACTCCAATTCTAGATCTCTGTGGATATCGATCCCAACCCAAAATCGAGTAAAAGCTATTGCGACCCTCTCTTGCTACTTACTAGTAGTGCGGAGCAGGATGTGATCACTTTTTGGCGCCGTTGCCGCGGAGCTAACGGTTTTGGCTATCTATTTAGTTAGTTTTGTGTATTGTTCTTCTTTCCTTCTTTTTTACTTACTTGTTTGTGTCACTACTCAGGTGCCAATATGGCATTGAACAATGCTAATGACCCTCTTGGAAATGTGATTGCGGGGGAGAAGGTACATGATGTCAGAGAAGATGAGGTGCATATTGTACCTCAAGGACAACATAGAGGCCGAAATGCCAATGCTAATCCAAATGACAATATTCCAGACCCTCCTCCGCCACCTCCAAGAGTGGCTCCCAGAGTATTACCGAACCAAGTCTATGCAAGTGCTATTGTCCCACCCCGAATCCGGGCCGGCAATTTTAAGATAACCAATGTGATGTTGACCTTACTTGAGTAGTGTGGGTATTTCACGGGCATTGCAGATCAAAATGCCTACAAATATCTCAAGGGATTCATGGATACATGTTGGGGGAGCAAGCGAACGAATGTGTCCGAGGATGCTATTAGGTTGAGACTTTTCCTGTTCTCACTTAGAGGGAAAGAATTAGATTGGCTCGAGAGACTCCCCAACCATTCCATCACAACTTGGGATGAGTTGGCGGACAAGTTTATTGCTAAATTCTTCTCACCCGGGCATATGACGGCACTTCGAGATGAGATATTGGCTTTCAAGCAAGAGCCAACGGAACCTTTGCATGAGATTTGGGAGTGGTATAGGACGATGGTGAAGTAATTCCCTAATAATGACATGACCGAGGCCATGATCCAACAAACCTTCTACCGAGGCATAAATACTACAAATCAATGCATAGTGACCCAATTGGCCCTGGGAAATTTTATTAAGCTCTCATATGATGAGGCATGTGATATACTTAATGAAATGGCGGACACTTCTTCAGCATGGCAGAGTAGAGAAAATTTGCCTCAAGGTGACCCTACAGTTATTCATTTGCACAAGGAATTACATGATCACCGGCAAGCGATAGCTGATCTTACTACTACTATGAACCAATTGGCTAAGGCGTATTTGCAACAAGTTCAGAATCCTCGCCAAGTGAATGTCATGAAGGGTGTTAATATGCTTGTCAACAAGAGAAGGCAAATGAGGCAACAAAATCAAGGGAATTCTGAGCAGTTTGTTGCTGAATATGATGGGTTTCAAAACATCAAAATGGAGTGGACCATTTGAAGTTGTGTTGGTGACCCCTTTTGGTGCTCTTGATTTGAAAAACAAAAATGGTGAAGTCTTCAGAGTTAATGGGCACCGAGTAATGCATTATCTTGGGAAAATTGATGACAGCCACGTGGTGGCGCTAATTCATTTCAAATGATGTGATGGTAACCTGCGTCGTGCCGCGTCGTTAAATCAGGCGCTTCTTGGGAGGCACCCCATGTGTTTTTATTTCTTGTTTTTCATTGTAGTATAGGATTGATTTTTGGGATAACTGGTTGTGAGATGTTACAGGGTTTTGTTGATGCAGTGTAAGACATGGTGTGAAAAATGTGCAGCCTCTTTGAAGTTTGCCAGTGCAGCCGCACTACATTTTGTGCGGTCCGCACTGGACCTCTGCGGCCGCAATCCATTGTGTGCGAGCTATGGAGTGCTGCCCACTCAAGCTCGAACAAAATAGTGCAGTGCGGACCACGGTCCATTTTGTGCGGTCCGCACTGGTTGGTGAGATTGGGCCCTAGCCCTTTTTCTATAAATAGGGCTTGAGGGTCTCCTTTTACTTTTTTCTCAATTTTAACTCTTAGAGCCTTAAAAACAATGTTCAAAACTTCTTCTGCTCGTAATTAATTATCGGAACTTACTTGCTTTACTTCATCTCATTATCTGGTACCATTATGCTCTTCATTACTTGTTTAATTTTGTCAATTTCATTTTATTTTTATTTTTCTTAGCTTGTATCTTTCCTCCTCCCGTATTTTTCTTCAATTGCTTAGGTTAGAGTAGTTAAATTTTGGATTCATGTGGAATTAGTTAGCTTAATGAACTGGAAAATGGTATAGGGACACTACTCAGGTGATCAATTAGATTTAAAACAAAACATTTATGAAACCCTAAGTGAGTGCCGCTTCTGGGCACTCAGTGCGGACCGCAATCATTTTTGTGAGGTCCGCGGTGCCCTTGTGCGGTCCGCACTACCATTTTATGCGGACCGCACTGATGAATCTCTGGTAAGATGAACTTTGGATAGTGCAGCCGCACTATATTTTGTGCGGTCCGCACTGGCCCCTGTACGGTCGCACACCATTTTGTACAGTCCGCACTTGGCTGTTTTCTGCAACATGTCTGCAACAATTTCATTCTATTCTGCAATACTATTTTATCTAAGACTACTGATACTAACAAGTTATTTGAATTATAATTGCAGACCATGGTTAAACAACGAGGAAAAGGCTCGAAACAACCCGGCATAGGTGAATCTTCCTGGGGAGCGAAGCCGAAAATGATTAAACTTACTCCCCGGGCTAGGCAAAACATCAAAAATATGCGGAAGGCAATCAAAGTAGCTGACAGAGCTTGTGATCAGTCGGGGTGTGAGTACGAGCCTTCCCAAGAGATTTCTTCAGATTCCATACCTACACATGTCCCTGACTGGCCAGGAAGATTCAGACTGACAAACACTACTCCTCCACTATCACCTACTGCCCAAGCACTAACGTATGTGATTTTTGAGTCGTCTGAGGGCTCAGCAGTAGGTAGTGGGGAATACTCCACCTCTCCCACAGCTTCTTACTCCGAAGAGGGTGGAGAAGGAGAAGAGGAGGATGTAAAGGGAGATGAGGAGGTAGAAGAAGGTGGTCAGCCTTAGGTGGGAGGCGTTGCTAGAACTAGAAAGACTGAGGCTTGGGAGGATAAATTTGTGAGTGAGGTGGCGTACCATATATTTAGGGAGTGGTGGCCAGTGAGAAAGTTGATCCCAGAGAGGAGTTTCATTTATAAAGACTTGCTTCCTCACAACTTCAATGTACAAAGACAGTTTAGGACCAGAGTGGGCTGGGAGCACTTCTTAGATGAGTGTGTGGACGCCAACGAACATTTGGTCAAGGAATTTTATAGCAATGTAGCCCATATCAAAAAAGGCTCCAAAGTGACCAAGGTTTAGAATTTAAAAGTGTTGTTTGATGGGAAGTCAATAAATGAGTACCTTGGATTCAATGAGGAGGATGAGACCTTGTACATGACGAAGATGGAGATGGGTGAGGTGGTTCGTCCATGGCTAGCATAGTACCTGGCAATCCCAGGTATCGTCCCCGACTGGTTGACTGCTGGAGTTAAAATATTGAGAAGGAGCTTGAAATTTGAAGCGAGGGGATGGGAGACTTATGTTTGTAGCCGGTTGGACCCTACCACTCATGACAACACCCTTCCTCTCCACCGAGCTGTGCTAGTGGCTTCTATTATGGAAGGGTACCCCATCAACGTGGAGAATGTGATGTCCAATATCATTACTATTGTGGGAGCAGAGCATGACCGGAACTACCCTTTCCCCAGTTTCCTCACAATGTACTTTTGGGACCTGAAAGTGGACAAGAGGCCTTATGCTATCAAGGTCAAGGCGAAGGCCCCATTTTCCTGGTACAACATGCAGGGGGGTGACAACCCCAAAAGCAAGAACTTCAAAGCTTCTGCTACTGCCCCAACTGGCCAGTCTGAAAAGCCAGTTGTGGTAGTGGCCCCTGTTGAGCCTACCTCCACTTCTACAGATATCCCTCCCAGGCCTTCCACATCCACAGCCATTCCTACCGGTCCATCCACATTAGCAGACCTGGAGATCCCATCTTCCCGGGCCCCTCCTATTACTGCTAACTGGCTGAGCCAGGCACTTCTTAGCATAAACAACTGGATGCAGACTGCCTCATCCAAGTTGTCCACACTCACTACAGTGTTTGAGGCTCAGTCGGCTCCTCCAGCCCCACAGGTGCCACAGTCCATAGAGGATACGCTCAAGGAGATACTTGACAACCAGAAGAAGATCCTCAATACTCAGGCAGTGCTCTCAAAGGCAGTTGATTCACATAGCAAGGCTCTCATGGAGCTTGCTCGGGAGCACAAGAAGCTGAGGAAGAAACGGGCCTCCAAGGAGTCTGTGAAGGAGCTGCTTGCAGATGTTGATGGAATAAAGGCAGATCAGCTACCTTTAGACTTATTGCTCGATGATCCAGCACCGGCAGCTCATCCACAGTCGGAGCAATCACAGAGGCCTCCCAAAAGGTAGAGGACGATTTTGAGAGTTAATGATGCCATCATCCAGCTGGCAGACCCACAGGAGACCTCCTCCAGTCAGCCACATGGTGTACCAGATCTAAAGCCTGTCCAGGTCCTGGCCCAGGTCCCGGTAGCAGAGCAGCAGGCCACAGGGGACCAGTCTGAGGTCCCCGAGCACAGAGAGGACCCAGGGACCACACTTGACTCTATGCAGACAAACAGGCCATAGGGAGTTTTCCATATCCTTTTTCCTCTTATCTTTTTGGTCTTTTATTTAGACTAGTTGGCAGTAGGGACAATGCTAGCTTTCATTTGGGGGGGGGGGGGAGGCCTACTTTTTTTTT
>MU751297.1:92738-110462 GCA_026770625.1 Nicotiana glauca
GGTGGGGGGTTAAATGGCTATTTTCTAAATAGCCAACGATTATTTTTTAAAGACCAACAATTCTTTTCTTTTTTTTAAATAGCCAAACGACTAGTTTTTATCGATTGGGCCCGTTTGGCCTGCCAAGGGACCACTCCGGTCCCTGTCCCTTGGCGGGTCAAACGGTCCCAATCCTAAAGGTTCCTAGTCAAGAAGCGGACTATGAGATCGTCCCAAGCCCACCTCTAGCGGTCATACCGGCCCCGCCCATGTAGCCCACTTAGCCCGCTATCTCGGGCCGGGTACCGGGCCCGGACTGGCCCTTTCCTCCCTTAACCCGTAGGGAGGAGCTGCGTAGGAAATTTGAGCAACTACGTCAAGATGGTCTGTCTATGGTCCAATTTGAGATGAGATTTTCAAAGTTGGTTTGTCATGCAGTTTGGTTGGTTCCCATTGAGAGGGAGAGGATTATGAGGTTCATTGATGGCTCACCTATCAGTTGCATTTTTCTATGACTCGGGAGAGTGTATCTAGTGCTAGGTTTGACGAGGTGGTTGATATTGCTCGACGGCTAGAGATGGTCCATAGTAAGGAGCGTGAGGAGAGGGAGGCCAAGAGGTGTGACGACCCGGCCAGTTGTCTCATGAGTTACTACTCCGTTTCCCTCCATTTCAACTTCTTTATGCTTCGTTATCCGTGTTTTGTGGTATCGATTTGGTTGGATCAAGTCCGGAGTGGTTTTAATAAGGTTTGAGACACTTAGTCTCTTTTAAGAAGGTTTAAGTTGGAAACGTCAACCGGATGTTAACTTATATGTTGGAAGGCTCGGATGTGAGTTCCAATATTTTGGTTAGCTTTGGGAGGTGATTTATGACTTAGAGTGTGATCGGAATGGATTTTGGAGGTCCGAAGTAGAATTAGGCTTGAATTGGTAAAGTTGATATTTTGGCGATTTTCGGTTGATAGGTGAAATTTTGATATAAGGGTCGGAATGGAATTCCAAGAGTTGCAGAAGCTTCGTCGTGTCACTTGGGATGTGTGTGTAAAAGTTCACGCGTTGCTCTATGCGAAGGCGTGGGTGGTTGTGCGATCGTGTAAGTTTGAGGGCTAGAGCATCGTGTTTGCGTGGAGGTTTCTGCATTTGCGTAGGGTTAATTCGTGGGGCAGCATAGTTGTGCTTCACGACCATGAAATATTTTCTGCGATCGCAATGAAGGACGCCTGGCAGAAACTTAAATATTTCAAAAGAGGGTTTGAGTTCATATTACAAATTTGATTTTAAGAGCTCGGTTGGAGGCGATTCTTGGAGAGATTTTCAAGGGAGTGATTGGGGTAAGTGATTCTTACTTAGTTTTTGTTAAATTCCAAGCTTATGTCTTTGATTCAATTATTTAATTACTGATTTGGGTTGGAAACTGGGAAAAATGGAGGAAAGTTGTTAGGCTGAATTTTGGGGATTTGGTCAAGATTTTGGTTTCGAATTTGAGTAATTTTGATATGGGTGGACTCGTGATTGAATGAGTATTCAGGTTTAATGAATTTTATCGAATTCCGCCTGGGGGTCGACTTTTGAGTTAACTTTTTGACTTTTGATTAAGAACTTAGTAATTTCATATGGAATTGATACCTTTAGCTCGTGTTGATTGTATCGAATTGTTTGTGGCTAGATTCAAGGCTTTTGGAGGCCGTTTCGCTAGGCAAAGGCTTTTTGGAGTAGAGATTTGCACGACTTGAGCTAAGTAACAGTTCTAAACTTGATTATGAGGGTGTCAAACCCCGAATTACGTATTAAGTGATTGGTGTTGAGGTGACGCACATGCTAAGTAACAGACGTGTAGGCTTGCACCGTAGGAGTTATGACTTGATCAATTCCATGGAACTATACAGTTGAATAATCTTGTTGTTATCCGTATTTTCTCCATGTGTTAGAGAAATTGAGTTGTAAGTCATGTTATAAATCATGCTTAGGCAATATGTTGGTACTGTTGGGACCCACAGAGGTCGCATTACATGTCGAATTATCTGCTTAATTTGAAATCACGCACTCAATCACAGCTATTATTTGCATATCATATCTCCGTCTCTGTTATCATTTATTTATACATTATATCATCATTGTTTGTGCTGATTCTCATGATTCTTGTGAGCCCGAGAGACTGAAGAGATTGATGACTGAGTGAGGTCTATGGCCCGATTGTGAGGATTATTATGGGATCGGGCTGCATGTCGCAGCATGTTTATTTGATTCATGCCAAGATTGGCTTATCATAGCGATTGGGCTAGAATTTTCCTTCTGGAGTTTGCACACCCACATTGAGCGCATGTACCTGCTGAGTGCGAGTGTGAGTGTCGAGCGCAAGTGCCGAGAAATTGGGAGGATTGAGTGGCTGCGAGGATGGAGTGAATGGGAGGACTAAGTAACTGATACTCCGAGAGTATGCATATGATTTCAATACTGTCTTTATACTTTAGTTGGAATATGTAACTGTCACATAGATACCAAGCTGTACGATATCTTGTTTAATTTGAATTTGACATAATTTACCTGTTTGGCATTTTACTATTAAACTTGAAAGCATGCCTACATTTCTCTATTATAATCCTGTAATTGAATTGTACATTTGAAGTTCGTCACTACTTTCAGTCCAATAGTTAGACTTATTACTTATTGAGTTGGTTGTACTCACGCTACACCCTGCACTTTATGTACAGATCCAGGTGTATTCGGACACGGTGGTTGCTGATTCTCAGAGTTTACTGTCTTTTAGAGAGTTTCGAGGTAGCTGCTCTAGCGTCCGCAGACCTTGATTCTCCTCTCCTATCCCTCAGTTTTTATTTATTCAGTTTCAGTTTCTGAAACAATAATTCAGACTCTCTACAAGTATAGATGCTCATGTACTCAGTGACACCCTGATTTTGGGAAAAACTTATGATTCGAGTTGTGACATTTTATTCGGTTTATGAGATCTTTTTCTTATCTAAAACCTCTTTTAGTATATTTTAAATTTTAAAGTGTCGTCAATGTCTGAGTTGTCGGCTTGCCTAGTATGATGATATACTCCATCACGACGGGTTGATTTTTGGGTCATGATATTCAGGGGTTTGTTTCAATAAATTTATATGATAAAGTTATTTAATTTGGGTTTCAAATGATTTGCTGATTTAATCAAAGTCCATAGATATTTTGAAATTCATAAACTGTGCTAGTTTTTATAAGTCATATAATTTTCCTTGATCTCATAAGTATGGTTCATACATAATCAATTTGTAATATATGACGCTAGAGTAATATACTTAATTAAATGATGACAATTCCATTGACCAAGTGGAGAAGTCCAACAAACAACAATAATATCCATGTTAACCAAAAAAATAAACAAAGACAACAATAAGAATAAAGACAAGAAATAAAAAAAAGGAAAATTTCCTTGCACATAAGTAATTTCTTTATTTTCTTCATTACTGTAGAAATATGATAGACTATCCTTCAGCCTCCAATGTATGTATATGAATATTTACATATTATTTTTCTTTGCTAAACAAAATATTAGAGAGCCTCAATAAGGAAAACAAGTGGGGTAAAGCTAATACATATTTAACATCTTTTGGTTTCTCAAGTTGAAATTAACTTAGCAACATAACACAGTTCAAGATTTTCTCCAAACCAATATAATTATCTTCACACCATAAGACATCTCATTCTCCTATTTAAAAATGAAAACTTCAACCCCTCTTTCAGCAAAAGTTTAAATTCCATTATTAATAGTAAATAGTAATTATAGCATAAAACTAAATCCATCTAAACCAACGAAAGAAATTAAAAGCCCGCTTCTTCAGTTTGTTTTCAATTCCACAGCAAATGCTATCAATTCTTGTGAAGGAGTTAGGTTTTGCTTTTATTTTCAAAACACTGAATTTTACAAATAGCTTCCAAAATCATAGCATATCAAAAAGAAATTATAAACTTTGCACGTATAAAGAAATTAAAACAAATAGGAATAGAAAAAAAATTTATGAACTTAGAGAGTGAATTTAGTTACCTTGAAGAAAAGCATCGAAAGTTAAGGTATACACCACCGAGTGTACTACTCCCACAATGCAGATGAGATAGCACGAATTACAAAAATCTAGCAAACATTGAGTAAGAAGCAATTATGAGACTCAAAAGTATAAACCTTTCAACAAAAACGTAGGAATACTTTTTCCAGTAAGGAAATGCGTCCATTTGAATATGCTGCGAAGATGAAACATACAAATAAGTTCAATCAGGATGTAATATTCATGCTAACACATGAATATAACATTACGAGTGACCAAAAAAAGGAATATAACAGTATACGATTGACATGTTGCGTTATTAGAATGGAAGAGCAAATGGCAATATGGTCGAGGATTTTAGTTAATAGTTCCTTTTAGTTGTTACTCTTTTTTGTAATTTTTTTAATTTATCATTTAAAATTTAAATATTTAAGTTTGAATTAAATTAATTTGTGGCCGTGGACCGGTCCAAGTCCAGCCTCAGTTAAGCCTCAAAGGCCATCGGGCTAGTTTGATTGGATTTATAAGCATCAGTTTCAAATGTGCTTGAAAAATCCTAAATATCTAAGTAACGTGCTAGGTTGTGCTAGTCTATGGGCCAAGTCCATTTTGACAACTCTACTTTTCATATAACAAATGAAACTAATTACGTACTAATTTTATCAAATTGAGAAAAGCATTATTGATATAACTCCTATTTACCATTTAGAAGTACCAAAAATCTGAACACTAGGTGATAGTTTTTGTATGGTTCAAAATTAGATCTAGTCTAGTTAACGCAGACGGATGGGATAAGGCCGAGTTCGAAAGCAAATATGGTTCGGTGGCAAGGAGCCACCCAAAGGGAGAGACCAGTGTCGGGATCGAGTAGAAAGCAAACAGGCACAGTAGTTAGGATGCTCCTAGGGTTGTGAGCGGGAATATTCTATTGAATATTCCCCCACTTTGTACTTTTTTAGAGTTTTCTAAGGATATTCCTTATAAATAGGAAGAGAAAGAAAATAAAAAGAAAACAAAAAGGGATTCGAAACTTCTGTCAAAGAACATTTTGTAAGAGAGTTACTATAAAAAATATACAAAAAGCTTGTCTTGTCTCTTTTGTTTGATTCTATCACATAACATTCTTCTTTAGTTCACAAGATCCGAAGAGACATTGTTCCTGCTGTTGCATGCTGTCACATGTTGGCTCTGAAGAAGGAATCATCCACCTCATCCAATATTTGGGTGACTTATTGCTTCTTATTACATTAAATGCCATTTATCACATTTATTGCATGCATTCACTCTCATATTTACATCTAATCATTGAGCATTAACTCGATATTTGTTAATTAGAACACGCACCATCTAAGTTGCTATATTTTGGGTCTAGGATTTATTACTTTTAAATTGGATTAATGCAATAAAATTAAATTTTTGTATACTAAAGCTGGAATCAATAGATTAACAATGACAGGATATGTGTACTATTTGTGGCAAGAGCGGAACTTAAGAAGTGTTAAAATTCTAAGCAAATTATAAAACAAGATGTTCATTGGATGGGACAGTGGGATCGAAAATTTGCAAGACAATTGAGAAGGATAAATTTCTTTCCTTAGTTTAAATTCTGTCTACTTTTGTATCTAAGGGATAGGAGGAAGAAAAGATGAATGTAAATAGTTGGGATGTCTAACTTTATGGGTTTTGCTTTGCTTGTACATATATTTTTTCTTGATAAATAAAATTACTTAATTACAAAAAACAAAATTTTATTGGTTAATATTCAATTATGCGATTTAATTTGTCCACGGAATGACAAGATCTACCAGTCCGAAGAAAAATGTAGACTCTTCTATTCTTTCTTTTCTCTTTTACTGTTCAAACCAGATGACCCTAATATTTTTATTAATCATTTGTAAAAGAAAAACATATTAAACTACAAGTAGTACTGTGTTACAATAAGATTCCATTGCCAGAAAAGAATAGAGAGAGAAAATGAGATGCACATCACTATCGGTATAAACTTTCATTTATGTCCAGTCATTCCAAATGTTTTAAGTATTATTCTAGTATATTCATTTTATATACTCAAAGATTTAGTAAAATTTTTATTTACTTTAATTTAGTTCTTCTTTAATTGACAAGAGAGGTTGCTCTGATATCCTCACTTCCAACCGAGAGGTTGTGAGTTCGAGTCACTAAGAGCAAGGTGAGAAGTTCTTAGAGGGAAGGGTGCCGAGGGTCTATTTGGAAACACCCTCTCTATCCCAGGATAGGGGTAAGGTCTGCGTATATACTACACTCCCCAGACCCCACTAAGTGGGATTATACTGTGTTGTTGTTGTACTTATTCTTTAATGTCTGTCATTATTAGTTTGTCTCACAACAATATTCATCATTTTAAAAATGTTTCAGATCTACAATACATGACAAGAAATGTTATGGGACTCAGTCTTAGTTTTCTCCATTCAGTCTTTTCTATATTTTATGTTAAAACAGAAAAAAAAATATTACATATTTACCAAATATATTCTCTTATTCAAAATAATTTCACATTTCCACATATTACTCCCTTGTCTCATTCTATATGATATTTTTTTAATTAATTTATTTGAAATTATATATTTAAAAATAATTTAATTCTAAACTTTTCTTTTTCTTATAAATTAGAAGATTTTGTAGTCATGCAAATCTTATACACTAGTGTTTAAGACCACATGTTTCAATATCTTATAAGATACAGATATTTTATGACACGTTTAAAATTATAAATTTTAAAATTTCTCTCTCTTTTTAAAAAAAAAAAATTCACACGAAATCAAATGTTTCAAAATTACTACTACTTCAGTAAATATTTAATTTTTATTAAATTAAGAAATTCAATTGAAATAGTATATTCTATTGTTTTATTTTTCTTAACATCATAAATAATTGTTTCCATACAAATTAGGAAGAAGTGTAGAGGAGCAAGTATATAAAGGCAAAAAAAGAAGAGAGACATTTGATATTTGTTGGGTGCATCTCCTTAACCATTAAGGTAACAAAGAAAAAAAAGAAGAAAGAAAGGAACAAACAAAAGGGGAAAAGGAGGAAGAAAGGTTAAGATTCGATCTGCCAAATTCTCTTTTATTTATTTTTTTGGGATTCTGATTCCTGGATGTGGCGTTAATTTCAATGTAAACAAATTGCAAACAAAATCATACACATTTTTTCACCATTTTCTCGAAATTCTGAATCACACCATCTTCCCTCTTTCAGGTTCTTGATTAAATATTTATTTTTGTTATTGATTAAAGTTTGTTTCTTTGTATATATTTAATAATTTGTGTTCCAATTATCAGATCTTATTTTCTGATTTGTAAATTTGTTGTTTTGATTTTATTTCATGTTTTGTATTTGTGTATTCAGTAAATTTGATTTCTGCTTGATTTTAGGTTGGTAGTAATAATAAAGTTTGCATCTTTGGGTCATTTTATTGCCCAATTTGTGATACTTATTGAATTTTAATGTAATTTATTTTGCAATGGTAATGAGGTTAATATTATGGTTTTCTCAGCTCAAACTGAAACGAGGATTGTTCAATATTGTTTGGAGAATAACCAGCTTCTATAATTCACTTTCTTTGGCTTTTGCTGTATCTGTTTGTGCAATAATCTTGAATTCTGCTTGTTTTTCATTTTTAGGTTTGAGGGTTTCTTTTGCTAAAATGATGAGATTTGATTCAATATGTATAAGTTTCTTAAGTAGAATGTTCCGATCTGAATTAAGATGTTTTTCTCATTTCAGATTGAAACGGGGACTGTTGAATAATTGTGTGGATCAAAATTGATCTCTATACTTTTGTTTCTTCCTTTTGCCTTATTTGTTTGTCGCTTTTTATTGCAGGGCCTCTCTTCCTCTTTTGTAGCATAAAAGAGGCCCTCAAGGACCGTGAAAAAGTTTGGGAAGGAAAGAGGGAAATGGATTTTGAAAGCAACAATTGGGTTTGGGAAGGGATGTATTACTATCCACGCCTTTTTGGTGGGATCATGCTGACTGCAGCCTTGCTCGGGTTATCCACGAGCTATTTTGTCGGGATCAGTGTTCCTACTCTACTTTATCCTTTTGCTGATCGAAGTATCTTTCATAAAAAGAAGCAAGGGAAGAAGCGTGTTCGTGTTTATATGGATGGTTGTTTTGACCTGATGCATTACGGCCATGCAAATGCTTTGAGACAAGCAAAAGCATTGGGAGATGAATTGGTCGTTGGAGTTGTCAGTGATGAGGAAATCATAGCCACTAAAGGTCCTCCAGTTTTATGCATGGAAGAAAGGTATGAGTAGACGTCATTTGTTTAACACTTTGAGTTAAGTGGAACTTTTGTGTGTCACTAATTTGCGATCCTCTGCAGACTTGCTCTTGTTAGTGGCTTGAAGTGGGTGGACGAAGTGATTTCGAGTGCTCCTTATGAAATTACTGAAGAATTTATGAACCGTCTATTCAATGAGTATAACATTGACTACATTATACACGGTGATGATCCCTGTCTGCTTCCAGATGGAACTGATGCTTATGCCTTGGCCAAAAAAGCTGGTCGCTACAAGCAAATTAAACGAACTGAAGGTGTCTCCAGCACAGACATTGTAGGTATTATATCTTTCCTTTTCTAGTTGAGTTTCGAAAGTTCTGATCTGTGGAAAAGCATCTTCACCAAATGAGTTGTACGTGAAATAACAGAAATTTTTTCCCTAAATTGTTTCAGCAAAGCATGCTCCTGCAAGCCATTTGAGTGTCTAAAAGTAAAAACGTTTCAATTGCTAACCAAATTTATTTGCCAAAACCTAGTGAATGAAAATATACATAGATCAAACATACCTTTTCATTGAACAGTCTTCAAATATTAAAATAAGAAATGTTTCCACAAATCACATACTAGCTAAGAGCAATGAGATTACTATTTGCTTTTGCTAATGCCTGTTTTGAATCACATTTTTGTAGGGAGGATTCTTTCTTCTGCAAAAAGTAGAAATATTCCTCTAGATTGCCCAAATTCTTTTCCCACTGGCGAAGCTGATAGTATAAATAATAAATGTGGTGACGAAAAACTGTCAAAGGGCGGTCACATATCTCATTTTTTGCCCACATCAAGACGAATTGTGCAATTTTCAAATGGGAAGGTACCACAAATTGTACTCTTTATTTGTTCTTTGTGAAGCTTCATGTTAGACATGAGCATGTTTACTTTTTTCTTCTTGAATAGTTGAATTCAATGTGAACTTTTTTGACTATTACTTTGAAGAACAAATCAACTATACAACAAAAGCATCTTTGGAGGATTTGCTTCTGAATGAATGCATTACAGCAATTTAAATAGTGTAGACTGAAGAGACCATTTCTCTTTTTATCTTCAAGATGACACTTTGAATAAAGAATCTTATAGTGATGACATTAACTTAAATATAAACTTTGCTATTGGGCTGGTTGAATAAGATAATCTCTTCCTAAAAATCAAAGCAAGCTTAGATGTCTTTGAGTAAATACTTCTTGAAGCCTGTCGCAGTTTACTTCTCATATTACATATGCAACCACCTGACCAGAAAGAAAGGATGAACTGTTACATTGAAATGAGTGTTTATCTTATGTTAAATCTCCTTAAGTTTTTCTACCATCCCATCGGCAACAACAACTATGCCTCATTCTGCGAATCCTTCAATCCATTTCGCCCCGCTTTGACCCATTTCTCCATTAATATAATCCTTTTATTCCCTAACTCTTATTTTGTTTTAACTTCTAACAAAATTCAAATCTTGCAAGCACACAAGTTATGGTTATCTAGTAGAATCAAATTGAGTATAACAGCGGCTACTACGTGATTATAGATGATTCATTCTGCTTAAGTCACGACTAAAGAATATTGACCTCCATTGCAGTAAACTTAAAAAAAACTTTAGTGCTCTACCATAAACCTGATTCATAATTTTTGGGAACATGCAATTTTCTATGGGTTGCTTGTTCGTTTTGAGTAATCCGATGGAATTCTTACTTCATAGGACCATGATCACGATGGTTGTCGAAGAACCTAAATGTCATTCACCTTGTTATTTCTTAGTAACCTTTCTTTTACTGGAGAGGCAGAAGTAAATATTTTTGTGTACTGTTTCAATTGTAGGGGCCTGGGCCTAATTCTCGGGTGGTGTATATTGATGGTGCATTTGACCTTTTCCATGCTGGACACGTTGAGGTACGTGTAGAGTATTTGACAAGGTTCATTTATGTCGTCATTTCAAGTAATAGTTTCGCATCGTCCTGCATCAATATGATTTTACCCGTAAGTTACTTTTTCCCCTTCTCAGATTCTCAGAAGGGCAAGGCAGCTTGGAGATTTTCTTTTAGTTGGTATTTATCCAGACCAGACTGTCAGGTACATGGTATTATTGTTCTGATCCATATGCTTAGACCACACATTAACTTAGGCTTGCTTTCTATTGATATGTTTGTCTTATAAATTTCCAGATTTTATATAGTAAGGCTTTATTTAATGAAAATTACTTTTAATTTCTTGTAGTGAACTTCGGGGACATCAGTATCCGCTGATGAATCTGTATGAGCGCAGTCTTAGTGTACTTGCATGCCGTTATGTTGATGAAGTCATCATTGGTGCCCCTTGGGAAGTAACTCAGGATATGGTAATGCTTACTTGCAGCTACACCTATGTCTCTTCCTCAGTTTTGCTCGTAACTCTTAGTATTCTTATATATGTGGGTCTGTTTATCCCGAATAGAGTACTGCAACTAGTTTTTTAAGAGGTATTTTTTGATTTGTTGAATTTTTGTTAGGAGAAAAAAAGAAAAGAAGCATTTGTTTTCCCCACAAGAGTATGATAATATTGTCGGGACTTTATTCCAAATGTTAAGAAAAGAAAAAGCCTTCGTCTATAAAAGATGGATCAATTGGATCCATTCTAGTATCTGATGTAGCCCTAGTTAGTAGTGTACTCGTTTGTCTAATGTCATATAAAATTGCTGCTCCTTCAGACCTATGCTTTCCTTCAACACATAGCATAATTATATTGTGAATCCTTCACCAAAATCTTGAAATGGTGGGAAACGTGGTCTAGTGTGCCGTACCACAACTGACATGGTGCGTTGGCGTGACGTCTTTTCATTTTACTATGATTGGATGTGTGATGCTCTGTCGTTTATGGTTCATTAATAGTGCTGGAAATACACAGCACTTCTGAAATAATGCTGGATAATGCAAAAAGATATATTAAAAACAGATGTAAATGTGTGTCACTTCTTGCACATGAGGTTTTTGTTTTAACATGTTATTGTTGGTGGTTTTTCCCTTAATTGCGACTTTCAACTAGATGGAAATAGAAAAGAAAAATTGTATGTCTTATTGGTTACTAATTTATTCTCTCCTTTTATTTGGCATGTGTTAGATAACAACTTTCAACATTTCTTTGGTCGTACACGGGACAGTTTCTGAGAGCAACTCTTCCATGGAAGTAAGCCTACGATTTGATTGTTGCATGCAACAACTTAATGCCTTCCACTGATCAGAAGGGTTATTTTTTTTTTCCTGAACTGATTAACATAATAGCGTGGGGAAGCATGTTATAAAGGAAATGTTTTCCCTGGTGCAGGGAGGTCAGGATCCTTATGCAGTTCCTAAAAGCATGGGAATCTTCCAAGTAATTGAGAGCCCAAAAGATATTACTACTACTTCGGTTGCTCAAAGAATCATCGCTAATCATGAGATCTATGTGGTATGTTGTATTTATTATTCTCTAACTTCTTAGCTGTTTCTGCTCTACAGCTGTTTAGCTTTCTGATCAGAAAATTACAACTTTGGATTTTGAGTCTCATTGCTTCTTTCTGCATACTCACACATACACAGACACATAGTTGACAAAATGATGAGATATGTTTGGCATGTTAGTTATGAGTCTGCAAGTGTTTATCTGTGACTCGATTTTTCTACAGCTGTTAAGCTTTCTGATTCAAAATGGCATAATTATAGATTTTGAGTTTCCAAGCTTGTCTGACAGTCAAAGAAAGAGGGAGGGAGAGGTCCTTCACAAATTATATTTTCCCTCCTCTTTGAGGCGAGGCATGAAATTTAAATCGTATACCACTGGCTCAGGAAAGGTTGCACATTCGATACACTTTACATCCCCAAAAATGTAGAGTAGATAGGTCAATAGATCAAGTTATGCATTTAGGTTGCATTCTACTTGATGACCTGGTTCATACAGTGTTGATCAAATATGATGATTGAGAGCACCTGAGGCGTAGTGGTTGATGAAGTGGGAGGAAAATTGTGAGGTCTCAGGTTGAAATCCCAGTCGGGGAAAAAAAGATGATTTCTTCCCATCTGTCTAAGCCTTGATGGGCAAAGTTATCCAATGGAATAGTCGAGGTATCTCCAAGCTGGCTCGGAAACCATTGTCATTAGAAAAAAGAAACATACATGGTTGATAATATTGGAGGTCAGTTCAAGGAGCTTAGCATAAAATTTCATTTCTCCTTATTTTAGGAGAAACTTGCCAACAAAGAAGCTACATACGGTTGGGCATAGGTGACTAGGGTAGTTCTCTTTTCTTTCACTACATATAAAGTAAATACATTGATAAATCCAACTTGTACAAAGAGTAGCCGATCATGTTAGATACTCGCGGCCACTTCTCAATTTAGCATCTCTAAGTTCTTTCAGTGACTTTCTTGAATGATGGCTTGTTGACTTATGCAGAAAAGGAATACCAAGAAAGCAGCAAGCGAGAAAAAATACTATGCGCAAAGGAAGTATGTTTCAGGCGATTAATAATTTTCACTTCACTAGCCTGGCCCTTGTGTAGCTGACTTGTATTAGGCGAAGCTGCTCCCTTTCCGAGGTAGTTCTTCCTGTACTTTTTTGTATTTGAAAGATACATAACAGAGAAGGGGACAAGATACAAGAAGAAAATACCCTAGACAGAAGATCTAGAAAATTTTTGGTTCTATTTTTAATTTATTTTTGGTTGTAAGCCTCCTCTTCGGCATGTTCACGGAGATGGTAAAGCTAATTTTCTAATCTCGGGAATCAAATTGATTGTTGTAATAGTGAAGAAACTACTGCTCTATAGTTAATTTAAGTTCCATTTTTAAATTTCAAGCAGTTCAACTGCTTCTGTACATAAACTAGATCTTGATTATGTTATTCTTTTATCATAAAATTTTGGTAGACTTTATAAAGGATATCTTTTGGGGTCTGATTGGATTCAAAAATATTTTGCTTATGCACTCTGGCAAGGTTTTGCTTGTGTGTTTTGGTGATAGCGGAGTGAGTTTGCTACTAGATCAGAATACATTATATCCAAAATGAATTTAATGACACTAGTAGTGATTTCTCAGTTTTATCCAACACTGTTTACTATTAATACTTTGTATTGGTGTGGACTGTTGTTCAACTTGTTTCATTGTGACCGAAAAGTGCAGAAACTAAATTTAACAATTAACATAAAAACAGGATAAATTATTCATTAACATATTTAAAGAGCAATACCTAAAGCTTATTTATTCATGCAGTTATTTAACAAAATTCTAATACTCTCTGTTACATTTTATGTGACATATTTTCCTTGTTAGTTTGTCTAAAAGAACAAATACATTTTGTTTTTGGTAACTATTCTATCTTAGCATCCCCATTTTACTCTGAGAGACGATTGATTGAGATAAACTTGATGTAAAAGTTCATTTTTTTATAAGGAAAGAAAATAAAAAAACGTGTAGTGTCTTACTACCGCTCATTTAAAACATAATTTTGTTTGCACTTCTCATCTATGTCATTTAATGTCATTCTTCTTTAATTTTTGGCGTAATATATACGGAGACATTTAAAGTTGGCACGATCTTTCATTTAGACACTTAAACTAGGCCTCTTTCCAATTAAACACGTTTCTTAGACAAGTCTCATACCAATTAGACACGTTTTTTGCTGGCTTATTAATTATTGTGTAGGGTTTTGTTGCAGCTTTGAATGAAATTCTACCCAATACTGAATTTAAGATGTGTGCCGGGCATATATGGTCTAATTGGCATAAGAAATGGAAAAGAGGGGAAAGAAGAAAACAATTTTGGAGGTTCTTTAAATCTAGTTATGAAGTTAAGTTTATTTGTAAGGATATTTGTAGGGATTTGTTATATTATCCAGAAAAGTCATGGGTTAGAGCCTAGTTTGAGTGTCTAATTGTTATGAGAATTGCCTAAGAAACGTGTCTAACTGGAAAGAGGCCTAATTTAAGTGTCTAAGTGAAAGATCATGCCAACTTTAGGTGTCTCCGTATGTATTACGCCTTAATTTTTTAAATTTCGTATTCAGTCCAATATTCTTGCATAAAAAGAGACCAGCTGAGTAGTACTATTTAGGGAAATTATAAGCTATGTCCATTATAAATAGTTCATTACAAAAATTGGCCAATTCGTAAAATGTTATTAATATTAGCCAAATTAGACAATTTGCTATTTGTAGCAAAAAATGTCAAATATTTGCTTTGTTTTGAGTGGGTGTTATTATAATAGATTGAACACAACATAAGGAGCTTGAATCTCAGTTTTGGAATGATTTGGTGAAGTTTTGAGGTGGTTTGAATTGAAAATTCAAAATAAAAGCTGAACATGAAAAAAATGATGTGTATCACACTATGTATCATCTGTGTATCACATATGTGTCATATTTGTATCAATTGTGTATCACATGTATATCCATGTATACATGTGTAAGATACATGCGTGATACATGTTTGATACATGTATCGCAGAAGACTTTTTTGAACTCGATTTAATTACGAATTTTGATGCACAACCAGTCCAAATCACCTCCAATCTTCCTCAAATTTTGTATATTGACTTATTTATATATTTTCAATGAATTTCAACTATACCCACTGAAAAAGTTCCTTTTTTGTTTAGATTTTTGAAATATTGTATAGATTTTTATATTTCATCACCTTATTTGCTACTCCGTCCATGAAATTTCCTTTCCATCTTGTATTTAATGTCGCTAATCACGCTTAAAAATATGGAAGGTAATTTTTGGATGTGATTCTTTGAGAAAAAGAACCCTATTATTTGGTTTTTCAATTTTTGTTGACTAGTTTTGGTAAGTTTATGATTAATGACTAGAGATTGGTAAGTTGAAATTTATTTGAGACATTTGTGTAAGTTCCCTATAATTTATTAAGTAGTTGGAGACCTTATAGTTTTTTTTTTTGTTTTTTGTTTTTTATATTGGTTGATGCTTATAGTCTAAAGATGACATTAGCTTTGGAATTCGGAATACACTTATATTGGATTTTGGCAAATTTAGTCAAGATTTCCTGGCTACCTAGCTGATTCATCAGCTTGAATTTGTGTTGGATGACTTTTTCTTTATTGGATAAGTCTGGCTAAATTTCCTTTCTTGGTATCTAAGTTATCATAGAATTTTGAGGGAAAAATCTTATCATGGAATTAACCCTTGTGCTATGTATTTACACTATTTGTGGTTTCGCCCATTGGTAAGAGCATTAATTATATGAGATCAAATAGTTATATTTTCGCCTGTTCCTAATTATATATATCATCACCATATTAGTGGTTTTGTTTGACTGAATTCGTGGTTTTATATGACTAAATCAGTGTGATACTTCTTTATTTTTATATGGTAAAATCAAGAGTTATTTTTTTCCATCTAACTTTAACAAATGATCCTGAGCTTATCTGGACCATAAAAATCAATTCTTCATTTTGATATGAGAGCAAAAGAAAAGCTAAATCATGCCGTGGCCAATTTTAATTTGTACCCACCAAACTCAGACGGTTGGAGTCTTATGTGACAAGAAAGTGCCACCAATACTCAAAGGTAAATTTTATAGGGCGGTGGTTAGACCGGCCTTGTTGTATGGGGCCGAGTGTTGGCCGGTTAAGAACTCTCATATCCAGAAGAAGATGAAGGTAGCTGATAGGGGTGGCAAAATAGTTCAAAGAAAATAGTTAACCACCCATATTATCCACTAAAAAATGGGTTGGATAATGAACTTTTTAAAAACGGGTCAAATATGGATAAGAACCATATTATCCATTTAGAAAATGGATAACCAATGGGTCTAACCTTTACATTTGTAAAACTTCAAATTGGGGGTTCCTCAAGTTAGGGAGATTAAGAATTCTTCCAAAAGTGATCATATACAAGAAGTCATGGATAATATGGGTAACCCATATCTGCCGGTTAACCCATTTTTTATCCGTATTAAATATGGGTCGGGTCGGATAATTGATCCATTTTTTTATTATCCTTTTTCGACCCAAATGATATCCGACCCGACCCGCCCGTTTGCCACTCATAGTAGCTGAGACGAGGATGTTGAGGTGGATGTGCGGGCACACTAGGATAGATAAGATTAGGAATGAAGATATTCAGGAGAAGGGGGCGTGACCCCTGTGGATGAGAAGATGTGGGAAGCGAGGCTCAAATGGTTCGGGCACGTGCAGAGGAAAAGCCTGGATGCTCCGGTGAGGAGGTGTGAGCGGTTGGATTTGGTGGGTACGAGAAGAGGTAGATGACGACCTAAGAAGTATTGGGGAGAGGTGATCAGGCATGACATGGCACGATTGCAGATATTCGAGGACATGGCGCTTGATAGGAAGGTCTGGAGGTCGAGCATTAGGGTCGTAGGTTAGGGTGGTAGTCGAGCTTCTTCTTCTCCATTCCGGGGTGAGGCGAATTTGAGTAGGTTGATCTTAAATGACTTGTGATTAATGTAGAGTCCACATTACCCTTATTGTTTTCCATAGCTCTGGACCTTAGTTGCTGGTTATTGTTATTACATGTCATCTATTTTATGATTTTTAGGATGTTGTCACTATTTCTATGGTTATGTTGACGATACTGATGAATTGTCTTTTCTTGTTTTATTGCCATCTTCCTGAGCCGAGGGTCTATCGGAAACAACCTCTCTGTCCTATCGGGATAGGAATATTAAGGTCAACGTATACACCACCCTCCTCATACCCCACTTAATGAGATTTTATTGAATCATGGTTGTTGTTGTTGCTGCAAACTCAGATGGTTGCCAATGGCAAAGACTACCGAAACTATATTCTAATCTTTATAGCTCCCTTCGTTTCATTTGTGGAACCTATTTGGTTGGATACATTTTAAAAAAAAATATTCTTAAAATTTGTGATCATAAACGTTTTATAATATTTATCTAGCTATATAAGCTTGTCACAATGATAAAATGAGAAATTTGAAAATATATTTTTCAAATACATGAAGATTTCATTTCTGAAACACTAAAAAAAAAGAATATGAGGGAATAACAAATATATGAAAACCAGTCACGTCGAATCACATCAATAAAATCTAACAATAAATCCAATGTTTCTAGCGCTATTCTTAATTATAAAAGAAATGTTTGATGTTGTGTTGTGAGATGCTCATTAGGATCAACTGATGAAGGCAATGTTGGGATATATACTATTAACCATGGGTTTGGATTAGATATATAATATTTATTATGAAATAATTGTTTATTCAGTTTTAATAAAGTTTTAAATAGATCATATATTAGTCTGTGTCCTTTGCTTATATAGTAGATGCTTTAGTGTATAGAATTTAGCTTATACACAGAAAATTAAATCATCGGTTCTTACAAGTATAAAGTTTGAGTTCACAATCTAATGATGGAATTGGACAAACCATCAGGAATGATTGTAGCACAAGATT
>MU751301.1:0-21981 GCA_026770625.1 Nicotiana glauca
CGCCCGTAGAATGGAGGTGTTACTTTTAAGTTGTTGCATTTGGGAGCTTGCCCGTAGAACGGAGGTGTTACTTTTTAGTTGTAGCATTCGGGATCCCGCCCGTAGAACGGAGGTGTTACTTTTAAAGTTGTTTCATTCGGGAGCCCGCTCGTAGAACGGAGGTGTTACTTTAAAGCTGGTGCATTCGGGAGCCCGCTCGTAGAATGGAGGTGTTACTTTTAAAGTTGTTGCATTCGGGAGCCCGCCCGTAGAACGGAGGTGTTACTTTTAAAGTTGTTGCATTCAGGAGTCCGCCCGTATTACGGAGGTGTTACTTTTGAGTTGTTGCAGTCGGGAGCCCACCCGTAGAACGGAGGTGTTACATTTCATTTGTTACATTCGGGAGCCCGCCCGTAGAACGGAGGTGTTACTTTTCAGTTGTTGCATTCGGGAGCCCGCCCGTAGAACGGAGGTGTTACTTTTGAGTTGTTGCAGTCGGGAGCCCGCCCGTAGAACGGAGGTGTTACTTTTCAGTTGTGTCATTTGGGAGCCCGCCCGTAGAACGGAGGTGTTACTTTTCAGTTGTAGCATTCGGGAGCCCGCCCGTAGAACGGAGGTGTTACTTTTACAGTTGTGTCATTTGGGAGTCCGCCCGTAGAACGGAGGTGTTACTTTTCAGTTGTAGCATTCGGGAGCCCGCCCGTAGAACGGAGGTGTTACTTTTGAGTTGTTGCAGTCGGGAGCCCGCCCGTAGAACGGAGGTGTTACTTTTAAGTTGTTGCATTCGGGAGCCCGCCCGTAGAACGGAGGTGTTAATTTAAAGTTGTTGCATTCGGGAGCCCGCTCGTAAAACGGAGGTGTTACTTTTAAGTTGCTGCATTCGGGTGCCCGCCCGTAGAACGGAGGTGTTACTTTTAAGTACGAATAAAAAACGGGTTGACCAGCAGACAGGACTTTTTGAATATAATCATTTTTGGGAGAATTCCTAGTCTCCTAAACTTGAGACACCCCAAATTTGAGGCTTTACAAATAAAAAAGTCAAACTCATTAATCCATTTTTTAAGTGGATAATATGGTTCTTATCCATATTTGACCCGTTTTTAAAAAGTTCATTATTCAGCTCATTTTTAAATGGCTAATATGGGTGGATAACTATTTTGTCATAACTAGGTGGCGAAACTTAGAAGCAGTCACTAATGCTTGTGTTAGGGTAGGTTGTCTACATACACTCCTTGGGGTTTGGCTCTTACCAGATCATGCGTGAATACGGAATACTCGTGCAACAGTGTTTTTTCCTTTTTTAACACTTCCACAAAACCATTTTCTTCAGATCAGATCTCGAAGCTTAAACGAAACAAAACTATTTAATCAAATAATTTCTGTAGTTGCAAGATTCTTTCTTTGTTGTGAGATGTTGAGAAATTTTATGACGTGTGAGAAATGCATGTCATACTTGTTTGAGGGTGTTAATGATTGACATTTGGAATTATGGGACCCACCTTATATTACTTTGCCATATCTTTCTTTCTTTTCTCTTTTTCTGCTGTATCTCTATGTTAATTTTTTTTACTATTGTATCTCCCTTTTCATCTTCTTACAAATTACTAGTTCAATGTTTTCATTCACAAAAACTCAATATTTTTCACCACTTTAAAGGAATTTATTTTCTCAGTCTCTCAAGAAATTTCTTCATTTTTAAAAGTCACTCAACTCTTAAAAGCAAAAAACGAGAAAGAAACGGAAAGGTAAGAACACTATTAACCTTAACAAACAATTGGGCTTTGCACTATTTCTATAAAACCCAGCAAAAAACATAGGCCATAAACACATCCCGATAAGTATAACGTCCATTTGTTCTTATTTCAGATTCATTCTAAATCAATGATATCCAATGCAAATTAATTCACAATGAAACACATATATTATTTGACTAGCACAGTCAAATATATCAAAAAATTAGATTGTTCTTAGATCATAAAGAGAAGATTATAATAAAAAGAATAAGGATTTCCTTCTGTATAGTAGAAGGAACGATAGATGAAAAGAATAATAGAAAAAGAAAAGGAATAAAATAGTTTGAAGAATGAGCGTGAGGAGGTAAGGAAATCCTGCTAGAGAATGGGGATGATACAATACAATCAACAATGGCGGTTTATAGTCAATCTAGGAGTTAGGCTCGAAGAAGGAGATAGCTAACCAAGCAATGTGCAAGAATTTAGCTAAGAAAATTAGAAGAGAATTGAGATATTTATTCATTGAGTAGTTTCATTACAATTTGCTGAATCTATATAAGATGGAATGAGTCTAGGAAGATTCTAGATTTAACACAAATTTAACTACACCTAACTAACTAATAACTAACTTTTGCCATGTCAGCAAAAAGTTAGTTATTTCCGTTAATGGACTGCTTCCTCCTGTTTTCCCGCGCTTCTGCAGCTTCAATTTTCTTCTTCTGCTAACTTGTATCTGCTGAGCTGCTAGCTAACTTGTATCAATACCTTCCCCTCAAGATAATCCTTGACCTCAAGGATTAAAAGTAGGAAATCTGGTTCGAATCTCTTGCAAAAATTCCCAAGTAGCAGCATCAGTCTCTAAGCCTGCCCATTTAAGCTTCACCTGACACACAGCTTTGTTTCCTTTCTTAACTATCCTGCGAGCTAGTATTTCTTCTGGTTGAGGGCAATGAGGACTGGATAAATGAAGAACAGGGGGATGGTTGATAACAGTAGGTACTTCATGACATTTTTTTAATTGTGAAACATGAAAGGTAGGATGAATAAGAACATCAGCATGCATGAGCAACCTGTAAGCAACTGTTCCCACCTTTACAGCAATATGATAGGAGCCATAATATTTTGCGGCAAGTTTATTGAATGGTCTGGTAGCTACTGATAGTTGCCTATAAGGCTGTAGCTTGAGATACACCCATTCTCCTACTTCAAATGATCTCTCAGACCTGTGTGTGTTAGCAGTATCCTTCATTCTCTGCTAAGCTCTAGCTAGATGGAACTTCAATAATTGAATAATGGCCTCTCTTGCTTCTAGTGTTCTGTCAACCATCTCTACATCAGTATCACCACTTAGGTAGGGCAAATGAATGGGAGGTTTCTGACCATATAATGCTTCATATGGTGTGCATTTAATGGAGGAGTGATAGGTAGTATTATACCACCATTCTGCCAAGGGAAGATACTTATCCCAATCTCTAGGACTATCTGAACAAAAACACCTTAGATATGTCTCCAAAGTTCTATTTACCACTTCTGATTGACCATCTGTCTGAAGGTGATATGCAGTGGATCTTTGCAATTGTACACCCTGTAGAGAAAAGAGCTCCTGCCAAAAAGAACTCAAAAAGATAGGATCCCTATCACTAGTTACAGTGAGTGGCATTCCATGCAGCTTGAAGACTTGATCAAGGAAACATTAAGCTACAGTTTGAGCACTGTAAGGATGCTGCAAACTTAGAAAATGGCCAGTCTTGGTTAATCTATCCACCACCACAAAAATAACCTCCTTGCCCTGTGATTTAGGGAGACCTTCAATAAAATCCATGCAAATGTCAGTCCATACACCTGTGGGCATAGGTAGAGGCTGCAACCATCCAGGTGAAGTAGCAGCATCATACTTATGTCTTTGGCACACATCACATATGTTAATGAAGTCTCTAACATCTGCCACTAATTTTTTCCAATAGAACAATGACTGCAATTTTTTGATAGTGGCATCTATACCAGAATGCCCACCCTGTGTGGTGTTGTGCCATAAGGTAATGATATGCTTCTTCAGTTGGTGATTATTACCAACAACCAATCTGCCTTTCCACCTGAGTTGATTATTGATCCAAGTGTAGGGTTGATTCTGCAATTTCACTATCAAATCTTGCAGCTCTTGATCCTCCCTCCATGAAGATTGAATTTGTGTCAAAATAGACTCATGAGGAGTCAGTAATGAGATAGACAATAACTCAGCATCTGGCTTCCTTGATAAGGCATCTGCAGCTTTATTCTCTGCTCCTTTCTTATATTCAATAGTGAAATCCAAGGCCATCAACTTAGAGATCCCAGCTACCTGAAAGTCAGCATGCATTTGTTGCTCCAGCAGATGTTTTAATGCTTTCTGATCTGTTTTCACTATGAAGTGATTGCCCATCAGATAGTGTGACCATTTAGTAACACCAAAAATGAGTGCAAGTAATTCCCTATCATAAACTGATAAGGCTTGATGCCTGGGAGCCAATGATTTGCTTATATAGGCAATAGGGTGACTCTGTTGCATAATAACATCACCTATTCCCTTTCCACTAGCATCTGTTTCAATGGTAAAAGGTTTAGTGTAGTCAGGCATGGCCAGCACAGGAGCTTAAACTAAGGCTTGTTTTAGAGCATTAAAAGCAACAGTAGCCTCATTACTCCACACAAAACTATCTTTCTTCAACAAATCATGCAGGGGTCTGCAGATGGTTCCAAAACCTTGAATGAATCTCCTGTAATAGCCTGCAAGACCTAAAAATCCTCTCAGTTGTTTAATGTTGACTGGTATAGGCCAATCTTGCACAGCAGCAATCTTCTTAGGATCTGTTGCTACACCTTCAACACTAATAAAATGGCCAAGATATTCCACCTTAGATACCCCAAATGCACACTTTGCCATCTTAGCATACACCTGGTGCTGCTTCATCAATTCTAATACTGTCTTCACATGAGCTATATGAGCATCTACATTTTTGCTGTAGATCAGAATATCATCAAAAAACACCAACACTGATTTCCTTAATAAAGGTTTGAAAACAGCATTCATTAGACTTTGAATGGAAGAAGGAGCATTGGTTAAACCAAATGGCATAACTAAAAACTCATAGTGTCCTTCATGAGTCCTAAAGGTAATCTTATGTACATCTCCTTCAGCCATCCTCAATTGATGATAACCAGCCCTGAGGTCTATTTTTGAGAATACCTTAGCACCATGTAATTCATCCAATAGGTCTTCAATCATAGGAATAGGGAACTTGTCCTTTATTGTCAGTTGATTGAGACTTCTATAATCAACACAAAGCCTCCAGCTACCATCCTTTTTTCCCACCAAAACTACTAGGGAAGCATAAGGGCTACAGCTGTGCTGAATCACCCTTTGATCCAACATCTCTTGCACCAACTTCTCAATTATATCCTTTTTGATCCCAAGGTACCTATAAGGTCTCTTATTCACAGGGTTGGAAGATTCCTTGAGAGGAATTCTGTGATCAAAAGAGCCCATATGAGGTGGTAGTGTGGTAGGTGGTTCAAATACCCTGTCATATTGTTTAATGAGAGTTGTTAATTCTGGCAATTGGTCAACTCTGGGTATGGCTTGTATACTGTGGCAGTGAACATGACTAATCTCACTATCTAAAGACATCATAAAAAATTGAGCTTCATCACTACTCTTTTTAACCAAGCTCTTGACCTTAGCAGTCTTAAGTTGATCATTAGCACCCCTCAAAACATGTTTCTTCCCCTGGTATGTGAATTCAATTGTTCTTTTTTTGAAATCAAACAATATCCTTCCTAAAGTATTCAACCACTGAACTCCCAATACAATATCTATATTTCTCAATGGAAGTAATAAAAAGTCAGAAGAGAATGTGGTACCTTGCAGTAACCATTTCATATCCTTACAAACTAAGGCAGTCTGCACCCTCCTACCATCTGCAACACTAACAGATTGTCTTTGAATTGGACAAGCTTTGCAGCCCAATTTAGCAGCTACTGACTCATCAATAAAATTGTGAGTACTCCCAGTGTCTATTAACACCTGCAATGGTCTTTTCTCATGATAACCAGTGACTCTTATGGTTTGATACCCTGCTGCACCTGTAAATGCTTGCAGTGATATAGCCATAAATTCATTTGAGTCCACCATTTCTCCAGTTGTCATCTCTACCTCCTCCACTTCTAGTTTTTCACATTCTATCACTTCCACTAAATACAGTTGCTTGTGATTCTTACACTTGTGGCCTGGTGTATACTTTTCATCACAAAAGAAACATAAACATTTGGATCTTTTTTCATCCATTTCTGCTGCCGTTAACCTCCTCCCATAAGGTTTGTTGTCTTTTGCAAAGTTTGGTTCAAAAGGTTTCTTGATAGTGGAGTTTGGTATTTGGCTTTTTGGATTATACTGGAGTTTATTATTATTAGGATTAGGTAAGATGCCAGAGTTGTTACTCATTTTGGGCTTAAATCCCCATGATTCAGCTTGAGCTTCAAACACTTCTTCTTGTAATCTAGCAATCTTATAAGCTTGTAACAAAGTTCTGGGGGATTGAATTCTAACAGATTTGTTCAATTTTGGTTTTAAACCTCCAAGAAAGCAACTGATTGCATTTTCATTGGACAAATTAACACCAGTTAAAAGTCTATCAAATTCTGCCTGGTAATCCTTAACACTACCAGTTTGTTGCAGATTTTTCAACGCCTCTATGTGATCTTCGAATCCATCTCCAAACCTCTCGTTCAATGCTAGCACATACTCAGTCCAAGTAGGATCTAGCACAGAGTTTCTAGATCTCATGAATGATCTATGCCAAGCAATGGCCTCTCCATCAAAATGGATAGAAGCTACCTTAACCCTTTGATCAAAAGCAACTTCATCCATAGAAAAGAATTGATCGACTTTATACAACTAATTTTTCAAATCTACTCCAGCAAATCGAGGGAATTCTAGCTTAGAATATCGAGTGAGATGGTTGTTATTATGATTCATACCTTGCTGAACTTCTCTACCTCTGCCTTCCTGTTGAGGATCCATCGATCCACTCCTAATGTTTGATGATTCAGCTCTCATCGTTTCCCTTTCCTTTCCCTTTTGATTCATCATTCCCATAGATTCCTTCAACTCTAGTAACTCCTTATCAGTCTGCACATTGTGCTCGCTGATAACCATCATTCCATCCATTAACTTCTGAAGCTGTTCATTAATGGCAGTTAATTTTTCGTCCCGTTCCTCCATGCTTTTCTTTGAGTTTTTGCTTCGAGTCATGAGTTCAATTGCCAAGGATCGTGGGCTCTGATACCAAATGATACAATACAATCAACAATGGCGGTTTATAGTCAATCTAGGAGCTAGGCTCGAAGAAGGAGATAGCTAACCAAGCAATGTGCGAGAATTTAGCTAAGAAAATTAGAAGAGAATTGAGATGTTTATTCATTGAGTGGTTTCATTACAATTTGCTGAATCTATGTAAGATGGAATGAGTCTAGGAAGATTCTAGATTTAACACAAATTTAACTACACCTAACTAACTAATAACTAATTTTTGCCATGTCAGCAAAAAGTTAGTTATTTCCGTTAATGGACTGCTTTCTCCTATTTTCCCGCGCTGCTGCAACTTCAATTTTCTTCTGTATCTGCTGAGCTGCTAGCTAACTTGTATCAGTGACTTTGGCTCACATAGGAATATAGGATTGTGTTTGAGGTAATCAGTAAGAAATTAGGAGAAATTCGGCAAGGAGAGAGTAATAGGCAATCCCTTTAGAAATAAAAGAAAGAGAGAGATTAGTAGGGCAGGCTAGGGCTTGGTAAATATGACTGAATGTTGGACCCAAAGTCCACTTGGCGGAAGATGAAAGGATACTCATACAATTTATGTCGGCCATGTAAAAGTTGTATCTTGTACACAATAAAACTTCTCGTTATTGCATTTCTAGTCAAAAGCATCAGAATACAATGAAACCTTTTCTCATTCTAGTTTGTAAAACCAACACTAGGCAAAAAACGGAGGGAAAAAAAAACAAGAAAAAATCTACCAGTTATTAGCTGGAAATCATGGCCTACATGAAACATGGTGCAGAAACAATACAAAAGAATACTCTCAGACTGCAGAATGAGGATTCTTGAAAATTTTCAAAAGCTACACTAGGGCAGAATTCCCTAGATCAGATAGTGAGATTTTCTTGAACGCCAGTGAATGTACCTATTATCTTCCCTCCGATATCTGGAAAGGTTTCACAGCCTGGTAGTGACTTGACCTTTCCCGTTCGATCAACTTCAACAGGATACTTAAGAAGGTGGCCTCTCATCTCAGTTACCTCATCAGCCGCGTATTGTAGCCAGTTGTGTTCACCAAATACTCTTATCCGTCTCACGCATTCAAGACTCTCTGGATGCTCAAAACATTGCTCCAGAGTTCCCGTGTGCTCTGCCCACAGAGACATCCTATAGCCGTATACCTGCAAGCCGAGATGAAATAGCAACTGAGTACACATTACAACTTCTTGGAATGAAATGCATTAAAAGACAACAATGGTCTGAATATCAGTTCATAGCATCAATCATCGTAAGCAAAACTTTGCGCAGCAATTTACTTCAAATTTTACCTGTCCATGTGGCCGAGAGTGTTTGGTTGCCCATGTATGATGAGGTTGATATGAACCCATAGCAATTTCGGTATCTCTGGTGCCTTCCAGGGAACGTTGATTAATGTTCGCAGATCCCAATATAACATACTCATCATCCACTATCATTCCTTTTGAATGTACATATATCATAAAACGTCGACTTTTCTGACTGAGTTCCTGAGGTGTAGTTGGCTTAGAACTTTTGACAACTGTATTGTTTCCATCTTCCTGAACCTCGCGATTGCCAAGGCAGAAGAAATTCAAATAGTCTTGGGGTTCATATGTGTTTTCCAGCCCTACCTCTACTAAAGCTTTGTAAATTGTCTCATACATCATCTGCATGGTATTGTGCTGCAAATACAAACAAAATTGCATAAAATATGCAGCAAAATCATAACATTAGCATGCAATTAGGTCCATATGCACATAGATGAACATAGGAATTTTGAAAGATTTATTGCATTATGGAGCAGCTAGTGACTGTTCAAAATACAGTTAAATAAGTGAATATGTAGATATCTTCCTTAGGTCAAAATACAAGGTAAAAATATCTTAATATCGTGATTATTTTTATTAATTTGAAATTTTGAATTGGTGGTGTAGAGTAAAAGATTAACTAAATAGCGATGGATAAAAACAAAATTGAACTGAGTAACTAGGAAAGAAGGGAGTATACTTCACGTTGTTACTCATCCTAACCTATTGTTTCCATCTACGAAACACAACTACATTATTCTGCCGATTGATTCTGAAGTGCACGATAATTACCAAAGCTAACTCAATCGTGACAATGAACTGAACTAGTCAGAAGGAATTGACATCAAACAAATTAAACCAGTGACATCTATAGGAGGAAAACGGTATGTGCCACCTGTTTAAGTTGGGTAAAGAAAGATTTGAAGAGACAAAGAACTACTAAATTGCCTTATGACAAAAAGAAGAACAACCATTTAAAAGAAAAAGATATCAAATAACTAAATTGTCTCAGATTAATGTAATCAGATTTTTTAAAGAAAGATTAAGTCACTGAGACAATGGACAAAAATTTACCTGCCAAAAAAGTATTCTCTGAGTAGCAGTACTGGTTGGAACACCCTCTGGCCACATAGGAACAACTATATATACTGAAAACCTCTCATTTGCCCGTATTTTGTTGGCAATTTTTAGAGCAATCTCCATTGGTATCAAGTTATTTGCACCTAGAGATAGAAAGCAGATTTACACAATCATTATATAGTAATTCTTACTTTCAAACATGTCATGGTGATCAATAAAAGAAGATTTTTGAATTCACAATCGCCATACAAGAAGTGGGCTTGACTTCAGCAGATCAAATATTAAAAAGAGGAAGAAAACTAAACAAGATATGAAGCAATTATCGCAAATCTTTTATCACACGGACTTTCTAGCCAGTTGTGACATCAGACTGAATTATGTTGAAAGTATTCCAGACAGATTGATTTAGAGTTCATTAAAAGAAAAAGAAATTTGTTTCCCCTTAAATCAGTCCTCACCTAAATCTTGGTAGTTATTCCAATTGTAAGAGGACCCTAGGAAGTACTGGTTCTCAATGTAGATGAAATGTTGGGCAGCTCGGATTGCCTTTACATAGGCAGTATGTATGCTCATATCTATCAGCACATTCTTACCACAAACTAGATTCTGTTACAAGAAATGGTCAACACAATGGTTAGCTTACGGCATATAGATGGCTTGCGTTTTATAGAAGAAACATTTAGAAGCAAATATCTTGCCTTGTTAGTGGCTTCTTTGGGATCTTTGGGGAAACCTTTAACAGAGTTGGAGTCAATCGACCGGAAAATCTGCATGCGAATCAACGTTAGTCAGAGGCAAACAAAAGGGAACTTAACAAGCAAAGCTAGATTCAACTCTTAAGTACCTGGACGTGCCACGTATCTGCATCATCTTCTCCTAGGCAAGGGACATCAGCTATTTTTAATATGTCGGGAATCCTGTCAAGTTGGAGTAATGCATCATCTTGTGAAGCTTTCATCTTTTGAAGTCCATGGCGCTTTGAAGCCTTCAACCAGCGCTCCTCGAAGTTATTTAGGACATCATATGCAGCAGGCCCCTCGATCCGACTATGTAAATCATGCCAAGGTTCTCTAGGACAACCGGTAGTAGGGCCCTGTCAAAGTTCAAGAAAAGATAATATGAAACAAACAGACCATGATGGCAAAGATCAAATTGCAATTGCTTGTTATAAGAAGCTAGCCTACACCTTTTCCTGAGGGACTTACAACGTTATGTAAAAAGACAAATATATCAAAAGTTTCCACTTAATTAGTCACACAAACAGGAAGTTAAGTAAAAAGTAATGAATCATAGACATTCAAGTATTACCGTGTAGTTAGGCT
Organism: Nicotiana glauca; assembly: GCA_026770625.1. Lineage (NCBI taxonomy): Eukaryota > Viridiplantae > Streptophyta > Magnoliopsida > Solanales > Solanaceae > Nicotiana > Nicotiana glauca. Next base: position 10,736 of record MU751301.1, read on the forward strand.
GATGATAGTCATCTTTGTGCACATTTTGCAATGTTTTAAAGATAGGGTGTTGTGGAGTATCATAACGCCCTTTGCACAAATCAAGGCCACCAACGAAAGCGATAATCTTTCTCTGGTAATTACCAGCATCCGCATCCACTATTACAGTTTTCTGATGATGTGTGTATATAGTTCCAGTTTCCTGATGACAAAAATCAAAGCGGCTCAATACCTAAACCAATCTCAGAAGAGACAAGTGCTTTAGAAATAATTACTCAGGCAAGAAGAAGAAACTATATAAGGGAATATAATCATTCTAGAAAAATTTCTTAGTCCTAGTTAACCTGGCACCTTAGGGACCAAGTGCATTTACTAGCTGTTTATTGCGCGAGGGTTGAGAATTGCTTTGGTCCAAAGACAGATCCAACCTCAACTTCCTTAGAAATAAGGTTAGACCCTCAGCAGTAATACATATTATCCACCTGAAGCTATATATATATATATGGACTACCAGAGTCAGGTAAAAACACAGGTACAATGTGAAAATAAGCTTTTTGAATGTTGGAGTAGAACAAAGACGACCATATAGTATTCCAGACAGCAGAAATCTATTAGCTCCTGAACTATTAGAGTACTTCCTGCTTCTTTTCGCTTGAAATATAGACTATTTTCAAGTCATTCTTGTATAGGCTTGCAGCTTTATTATTACCTTCTATTTTCACCATTCTCCTTTCTCTGTATTTTCCTGAACACTACAAATAGTGCATGTATACACTACTACTTTGTTTCAATAATACGATATTGACCTCAGCATTGTCCAAAATATTTATCAAGCAGGTAATGGGATCTTCTAATTTGTGCAAAATCTTTAATTGGAAGTGGATACCTCATCATATGACCGAGTCATTTGTGAAGGTGTTTGTGGTCCTTTGACTAGGGAGATGGCCCCCAAGCCATATCAGAGAAAGAACATAGACACATACATCGAACACGAGAAGATACAAGACAACATGAATATACTTGAGAAAATATAAACTTCGGAAACTACACCATTTACCAATCAATCTATACTCAGTGCCATGAGAACCATGAGAATTGGAGATGCAAGTACAGGAGTTGCTCACATGATATGGTTGGGGAATACAAGAATTTCAGAAATGGTAATTAAGTACGGTACTGCATAAGTCATATGTCAGAAGTGAACCTGTTTTTTGACCCAGCTGTGTCCTTTTCCAGCAGAACGGGGACAAAGTAGCACGTGCACTGAAGAATGCTTAAAATAGCGACGAGTTTCTTCATCACTAGTTCCCATGATTCCTTCCTACATGTCACAAATAACTCATACCGTTAAGGCTTCCTTTTCATAAAATAGGCATCGTAGAACAAGATATTCACTGCTTGAATCGCTGAATAAAGATTCTGACTTAGAGTCAATAGGATGTTACTTACAATATTTAACGCCATTCAATGATAATATAATACAATCTGGTTGTCCACTCTTAATGGCACATAGAGCAAGAATTCAAGCTAAAAAGTAATGGTACATGTTTATGCAACCATCAACTCGAATGTAGGTCGAATCTATGTTAGATGATACTAATTAGTTGCTTATTCCTGAATGGCATACATATAAAAATTAGTCTGGATTATCCAATGACTGAATTAAGCATTCTATCTATGTTTCTCAAGTACAGTACAAAAACGAAAGTGATTACCTAACTCATATTGGTCAACGAAAACAGAGAAAAATTGAAATTTTGGTAAGCAAAAAAGAGAACTATTTTGTAGATACTTACACTTTTGTATCCCAAAATGCTCTTAGAAGAGGTAGGATCATCCCATATGAGAAGCAGTACTCTCACACCTTCTTGTGACTTCCTCTTGAGAATTTCCCCCAACATGCTCTCCTCAGCTTTTCCATTATCCCTAACAAGTGTAACTAAGTGGTACACTGACCATCCTGTAATGTAAATCAACCGACGAGCCTGATTTATTGCATTGAACATATCCTGCCAACACTGTCCATGCTTATACTGCACCCCATTTTCAAGCCACAAATTCGGAAGGCTGCCCTCGGGTACATGAGCGTCTTGATAAAGTGTTACTTTGCCGCCTTCTCTGAGAGGGAAATAAGTCCCGGGTACGCCCTTATACTCGTGATCTCCTCCTACTCCACCATAATAAAGAGGTACCCTCTCCGTTGGAGTGAACTGAATTGATAAAGTCAGGACAGCTCCTTCCTTACAAGGCTTCCCACTACCATTTAGAATTGGAAATGTTCCCTCAATGAATTCACCAGAACATAGTCGCTCTACCGGAATTCCAACAGCACCTATAATTTGAGATCCTACAACATCATCATCTTTAACAACAAAGTGAACTTCTGGTGCATAATGTGCTACTGGTACATAAAAGTGCTGCATCCAAACCGGATTTTCGCTATTGGTAATCACATATGTTCTAGCAACCACAGCATTAGATACTGAAACTGTAACATAAGGATCACTAGTAATCTTCGTGGCGCCTTCCTTTTTACTGCCAAGTTTTGCTAATCCTCCAATCAAATTATCCAATTTCTTATGAAATAGATCCATGTTTGGCAAATTCTTAGCCTCCCTCACCCAAATATCCAAATTTCCATGCAACAAAAACACCCTAAGTGATCCTGTTGATGTCTTAAATGGGAGAACTTGGACACCTTGACCATGTTGTGAACTAATAGAATCGGAATAAGACAAATGAGCCATAAAAATACCTTCTCTTTAAATCCTCAAACCCCCTCAAATTTAAAACCCCTTTATAACAAAACTGAGCACAAAAGTCAAAATTCTAAATTTCAGCAATGGCAGATCATATACTAAACAGGTAATCACTCAAGTATCAGTTACAATCAATGTAAAGATCTCAACTGTAACACAAATTACCAGATTTTACAGTCACCAAAACAAATCTTGGTAGAAAATTTCCAATGAAAGAGCAAAATAGAGAGAAAAGATCAGCTTAACAGGCCAAAACAAGAAAAACCCCAGATGGGAAATAATGAGCAAATGTGTATATATAGAACAAAGAAGTTGAAAACAGAAAATGGGGTTTGTGTGTGAACAAGAAGAAAGCGAATTGACTTGGTAAATGGCTGCTGCTAGAACTGAAGGAGACTGACAAATCAAGAATACAGAAGACGAGAGAGTTGAACGAGTTATATAAGAAGAAGGATCCATTAGACTTTCCTTAATGTATAAAATATTAACCAAGTGGACTAATTCTAACAGAAAATAAATGTTAGGATAACAGGAATAATCCATGGTTTTACAATTTAGAAAGTTGAAGTAATAAACAAGTTGGGCAACTGTAAAATACTATGATTGTTTGGTATAAAGTTATAGGCTGCACTTTTGGTATGATACAAAGGAGGGCTTTTCAGTCAAAGAAAGAGCGTTAATGTTCGGCAGCCATTACTGTTTTGCCGGCCAGCGGGGAAGACAAATAGTACTCATTTTAAGACTTTTTGAAATAATTTAGTAACAATTTAATAAGTACAGTCTTAAATAAGGATTTTTAAAACTTGTGGTTTAAATTAGATATATTTATGTAGCTATAAATTAATTTTGTTTGAGATAAAATAGAAATTCTAAAAATAAATTATTACTAAATACGGAAAGATAATATTTTGTTTGGGATTGACTTAAAAGAGTAGAGTATCAAAATAAAGAAGTACTACATGTTTTCATGAACAAATATCCGAGGACAGGACAGAGTGCGGTAGATGAGACTGTTCTTCCCTTAACCAAAGGTATCGGATTCGAGCTCTGGGTGTGAAAAAATCTTTGGTAGGGAATGGAGCCCTACACAGCGCGAACCCGGATATAGTCGAGCTCCAATGCGATTACCGGGCACCGGGTAAAAAACCCAAAAAAAATCATGAACATAATTATTGTTAAAATAAAGTTAATTAATGTACATTGAAATCTTAATTGATCACTTAACCAGGGTAAATGCGATGTGTGGTAAGTTTTTATCTCAGAAGTGTTGCTCCTTCCTAAATTGTGTCATTATTTACTTATTAATTTGTTACCAAAAAAAAGATTTATTAATACAATTTAATTTTAATTTGCTTATATATAACTTAATACTAGTATACTTTTATAAAACAAGAACCTAATACTTGCAAGGTTAAGAACATAAATTTTAAAGGTTTTTAAAAAATAAATAAATTAGTGTCTAGTCTAACTAAGTTATGAAATTTAAGTGAAAAATTTTTAAAATCAAATATTTTTGGGAAAAACTTTGTTTGATTAAAAGATATTTAAAATGTATAGGAGGTAATAGTAGTTTAGAAGATCGTGACATTGGTTGGTTAGATTCTAATAGCTTGTTTGACAAAAAAATTTCAATTTTAAAAGCACTTTTAAATAAAAAAATAAAAAAATTTAAAATTGAAGTGTTTGGCCAAGCTTTTGTAATTGAAAAAAGTGCTTTTGAGGAGAAGTAGAAAAAAGCTTAGTCAAACACTAATTGCTGCTCAAATATTTTTTAAATTAATTAGTCAATCATAAATTACATATCACCAACAATACTTTTGAAAAAAAATACTTTTTAAAATAAACTGATTTTTGGAGTTTGGCCGCTCAAAGTCATGTTCAACATTGTCCCTTTTTTATGGATAACCTACTTGGATGTAATAAGTACAAATATCATTTCCTTTTCGACGAATGCGTTCAACACTCTTTAACTTTATTTTATTGGTTCGGTTAAATGGACGGCTGTAGCAAGTTATAAGAACAAGGGGAAGTAGTGCATGTTAAGCAAGATCTTCACGTGAAGAGATAGATAAAATCCGGCACTTGAGCGGCTAAGCCAGAAATTCTGAAAAGTAATTCAAAAAATCCATAAATGCTACACCTAAGATTTAAACATGGATTCCTCTTGTTCCTCTCCATTTCTTTAAGTTCCTACTTGGATTAAATATACTTGTCAATAAAGGTGTACAAACCGAACTGGAAAACTGCACCAAACCCAAAAGTCAAACCAAACTGATTAAAAAATCCGACTAGGTTTAGTTTGATTTGGTTTGGTATTGAGTAAAAAAACCCGAACCAAACCAACATATAAATATATAATTTTTATATATACTTTTAAGATTTTATATAGAATTTTCTTTAAAAAATATCGAGAAATATTTGGGATTCTCTTATGGGATATATTACTTAATAGTATATGAAGTGCTCCATATTTATAAACCTTAAATAATTGGTTGCATGATCACTTTCTCATCAAGTGTTACGGAAATACGTCAATCTCTTTGTTCTTCCATATTCATATCATATGTTAAGATCTGTTAAATTCATACATCTTTTTCGAATGTGAAGTGATTATTATTATTTAGGTATCATATCGATTTTTATGTTCAATTAATAAATTTAGTTAACCTTGAAAGTGTACATCAACGAAAAATTATTGTAAGACAACTAAAAAAATAACTATTATGTGTTACTAAGAAAATTCTTCTATAGAATATTTTAATAGATAATATGTTTGTCAATTTTTTTATTTTTACTAAACATATATTTTCTTACAAAAAAATTAACAAAGTAAAACTGAAATAATATTTAAGTAACAAAAAACCCCAGAAAAACGATAAAACTAAACCAATCCAAACCGATATAGTGGGTTTGGTTTGGTTTTGATAAAAAGCGAACCAAACCTAGTCCATGTACACCCCTACTTGTCATGATTAAAATCAAGAAATATGATTTAACATGATCCGAGCTCGAGGACAGAGTACAATGCCCGAAGACTAAAGCACGACGTACACCGAAGCCGAGTATGCTCGATCCCAAATTGTACCATTGAGGATTTGTAACAGAATGAGGTAGATTTTTGTCACGTCCCCAAGCTCGTGGCGCAAATCTCGAAATATGATTGTACGATTCTGTATTAGGCGGTTAGACAGCTGTATCAGGAATATTCCTTACTGTAAATAGAAATATTCCATATTTAGGATTTTCATAATATATAAAGGGGACCCCAATCATTTGTAACAACATATAATTACTGAGAAAAGAATATACTCACTACTTTTTGTCTATAATTTATCAACATTGTCCTTTAGTTCTGTTGCTCTTGCTTTATTTTTCTTACTTTATTGCTCTTAGCTCATCTCGAGGTCATTACTATCAAGTAACATTGGTTTGATTCACTTGTCTCTTTCATTTCTATCTCATATATCTTGATTATGAATTGGTAGTTGAATCTAGTCATGTATCTTTAAAACCACAAATCAAATTTAATTGTTACTCGTATTTTCGAGGTAAACAGTTTGGCGCCCACCGTGGGGATGAAGATAATAGTGATTGTTTTTCTACTGATTCTTATTACACACATTATTTTTATACTTTTTCTTGTCAAGAATTTTTTATTCTCAGGCTGAAACACGTCTAGATCACAAAATGCGCCTGCTCATAACAACGAAGATCTTGGTAAGAATAACAATGTAGGGGTCGGTGTACCACCAGTAAACCCTGGGGAAGTGCCAAATATAGAACCGGTTGATATTAGTTCTCTTATTTCTCTAAACGCGGATTTAGGCACAGACCCCAGAGGGAGTGTACACAGGGAAGCCCGACCTGGTGGTCAAGGAACACAAGGCGTGTGTGTTGGAGGAATCAACCTCCAAGCAATATTCGAAATGCTGCAAGCTCAACAAATCGACATTTCTCAACTTCAAAGTCAAAATAAGACTCCGAGTGTAGCTGAACATGAAAATAATCGATGTACTGAGCCGATATCGGAAAGATCAAACGATAATGACTCGGGGACTGACCCCGAAATTATGAGAATGCTCGAGGAACTTTCCAGGAGAATCGAGTCCGGGGAGAAAAAGATTGAGGATAATGATAAAAAAGTGGAAACATATAACTTCCCGTGTTGATCAAATCCCAGGGGAACCACCGATATTGGAAGGGCTGGATTCTAAAAAGTTCGTGCAAAGACCTTTCCCCTCTAGTGTGACTCCGAAGCCAATCCCTAAAAGGTTCCGTATGCTCGAAATTCTCAAGTATAATGGGGCGACCGATCCGAATGAACACATCACCTCGTATACGTGCGCCATCAAAGGAAACGATTTAGGAGATGACGAAATTATATCCATACTATAGAAAAAATTTGGAGAGACTCTATCAAAAGGGTGCCTTAATATGGTATCATAACTTACCCTCTAATTCTATTGATTTGTTCGCTATTCTTGCAGATTCTTTTGTAAAGGCACACACTGGGGGCCTCAAAATTGTAACGAGAAAATCAAACCTTTTTAAGGTAAGGTAGAAAGATGATGAGATGCTTAGGGAATTCGTGTCTCGGTTCCAAACGGAGAAAATGGATTTGCCCCCGGTCTCCGATGACTGGTTTGTTCAAGCTTTCGCTCAAGGTCTCAATACTCGAAGATTTATAGCTTCGCAGGAGTTGAAGCAAAGTTTAATCGATTATCCGGCTGTCACTCGGGACAACGTACACAATCGTCCTTAAGCAATTGAGGAAGCAAAGCGGGCTGCTTGTCTTGCCTCGAGCCCATAAGAGAAGTACTGCCCTGGACTAGGATGGTGCTCTTCTGCTTAAAACTAGGCTAGGAAATGGGCCTAACTCCATTCGCTTAAAGGTGATTGTGAGCACGTGATTTTTGCCCTATAAGTGAAATACTCCAAAAAAAATTAAAAATAAAACAATTTTTTTTCTTTGTGTGCAATTTTTAGGGTTTTCGCGGCATTTTTGATAAGTATTTGTCTGTACATATTTATTTGTTAAATTAATATAAAATACAAAATATGTCACATTTGCATCTAGGATATAATTCTACATTTAGGAGTAATTAAGTTTGTTTTGCAAAAAAAAAAATGTATTTTTGCATTTTTAGCATTAATGTCTAAATTGTGTGATTTTATTTTAATTGACATTTAATTTTGTGTGATAATTATTATTAGGAGTTAATTAGTATTTTAAGATAATTTTGATTTTTATAATTTAATCTTAGCATTTTAGTTTTATTAATTAGTAATAGAAAAGAGAGCAAAAAATAGAGAAACAAATTCGGAATTAGGCCTTTTCCTAAATTTAAAATCTAGGCCCAAACCTATTCTACCCAACCCAAAACCCCATAACCCAAACCCATGACCCATCTCTTATTCTACTATACACTAAACATAACCCTAAACCTAAAAAATACAACACACACACACACACATGAGCCCCCTCTCCTTCTCCATCTTCAGTCCGTCATAACAGCCCTTCCCCGTCGCCCCCTCCATTTCCGGTAGCCGGACCTCACTGCCATCTCCGGCAGCAGCCCAGCTTCACCGGACAGCAACCTTACTGTCCCTATCGTCGACCAGCTCCATCTCCAAGCCTCCCGTCTCCACCATAATGACCACTTCATTGTCTCGCCAAACAACCATGTGAACCAGCCAGTCCGTTACCCCCGTTAACCACCCAAACGACCAGCACCTCCAACCAAACAGGCCACTCACGTCCACCACGTTCTCCTCCAGTTCACTGTCGACCACCAGCTGCAACCCGTCCCCAACGACCAACCAGTCCAGTGGCATCGAACCAGCAACAACAGCGAACCAAATGACCACCATTCACCATCCTCGTCCACCATTAACGCCCCTTGCTAACCAGCTCCAAAACATCATCGAACACACTCCAAAACAACTCCAAATCGTCCATTACTGTCAAGGAGGTCGTTAGTTTTGTGTTTCTGGTTTGGTTTAATTTTCCGGTGAGTTTCGAGGTTTCAACGTGGTCTTTTGTTAGCGGGTTTGCTCGCTGTTAGCTTCTTCGGTATGCCTTTCTTTGTATATTTTGAAAGCTAATAAAGGTTTGTTTTCTTTTCCTTATTGTTTCAATATTACAAGTCATCTCATGTATTACTTGTTAAGCGCTTTATTTGTGCCCATGGTCTCTTGATTTGCATATCTTGATGTTTGGATGATGGTTATATTTGTTTAACAGTAGTTTAGAGTGATTTATTTAAAATGTAGTTAAAACATGCTTAATATGTTTGCTTGACAGTAGCTTAAAAAGTAGATTATGTTGCTGATGGAATAAGTTTTTTTTTTGTGTTAGTGTATGGTTTGGACATTTTGTTACTTTGTTTATGAAGGTAAAAATAGGAAACCTTAAGAATTAGAGTCGAGATGGATATAGCAATGAGTTTCTTTAGCCTAGTTTAACAAGAGTTGTAATTAGGATTTCTCCTTTTTAGAGACAAATAAAGTAGAGAATTGTAGTTGCTTTTAGGGTTGCCTTTTGAATAATTAAATGAGACGAGCCTCGCCAAATAAAACGCACAAGCTGCGGGACCCTCAATATATGTATATATTAAAAAATACTTAGACTTCGGGATGGACCGTTTAGCAAAATTTTACGGCCTTACCCAAAATAATGGTATGTTAGTCGCTCTAGGCGCGCCTTTAAAAGAATACTTTCTTAAATTCGGATGCACATTTATGTGACCCAAATCCAAATCTCAACGGAGTCGAAATATGTCGATGACCACGGGTACATTGATGTGACGTGGTTCGAGATACGTTTTCACAACATTGCAATTCTTTGTTAAAATAATAATAATAATATTAAAAGCGGTTCAAAGTTAAAATTGGCACATAGGTTCAAATGTTTAAAAATCAGATAATTAAGCCAAATATAATAGTTGAGCGACTGTGCTAGAACCACGGAACTCGAGAATGCCTAACACCTTCTCCCGGGTTAATAGAATTCCTTATCCGGATTCTTGGTGCGCAGACTGTAATATAGAATCAATCTTTTCCTCGATTCGGGATTCAACCGGTGACTTGGGACACCATTAATATCCCAAGTGGCGACTCTGAATCTTAATAATAAATCCCGTTTCGATTGTCCTTTAATTGGAAAAACTCCATTTACCACGCCCCCTCGCGGGGTGTGGTAGCGCCAAAAAGAGGTGCGACAGCTCTGGCGACTCTGCTGGGGACCGAACCAATTGACCCAGAACCACTGGTTCAGGGTTAGAAATTCGAGCTTATGATAAATTGTTGTATTTTGGCTTTATTATCTGATATTTTCATATGATTTGTGCTCAATGTGAAAAATAATGCTTTTTACCGCTTTGATACTATTTGGACTGTACATATAAACTGTGTCGAACACTTCTCTTCTTACCTCCGGGGATATGCTCACTGGTTGAGACTCCCAATTCTGTTAGTGTCATACCTTGAAATAAGAAAAGGGCTCGGACAAGTTACAAAGCCGGACGATCTCGCGGGTCCCCGGTACGTAGTCCCCTCCCCGACTCGAGTTGTCCGCTCGGGTACACTGTCTAGAACACATACCCAGGTTTTAACCTAGAATAACTTGACTCCATGCCGGATCCCTAGTAGGAACGATTATTTGCATCATGTTACATTTGACTTAGGGGACTCAACACAGGGGTTGGGTCCGTCTAGGACAGGTAACCTGAAATGAAAAGACCATCCTGCTGCATCTTGTTTGTTTTGCGCATTTATTTGTTTGAGACTCGTATGCGGACCGGCTTGTGAAATCGGGAATTTTGAAAAAAATTGTGAAAAAGAAAAAAATAACCGTGTAGAGAGATAACTACTCATTTTTAGAAAAAAAAAACTCAATGTCCAAGTAGTGTCGAAACTCTGCCGGATTTTTGAGAAAATGGAAAAAAAAATATATTTGCCGATGAAAAGAAAAAAAAATGTGAAGTTTTATTTTCGAAACAGTCTATTTTATAGTTTGTTTGTTGTCAATAAAAAAAAGAGTTTTATTTTTCAAAATAGTTTGTTTTATTTTTTACTGAAAAAAAATGTTTTAAAAAAAATAATATTCTGCTTCATTTGCCAATGAAAAAAAAATGTGTGTGTGATTTGGTTTTCAAAAATCGTTTCTGTTTTAAATGAAAAAAAAATAATTCGTTTTATTTGCCAATGACTTGGAAAAAAAATGTGTGTTTTGTTTTCAAATATACTTTGTTCTATTGGCAAAACTACGCTGGTTTGATTCTCACCGGATGTGAGATACGTAGGCAACCCTCATCGGGTCCAACCTCCCCTTTTACAAAAATAGCCAAAAAAATGTCAAATTCTAAATAAGTCGGGTGATGCCGTCCTTATCAAATACAGCCGAATGTTCCCGAAAGGGACGCCGGAAGGCTAACTTTGCATGAATGATCGCTTTGGGTCAGGTTTTGATTTTTGACCCTCACAGCCTTAAAATCTTCGTCCCCGAGG